>PVIA01005214.1:0-119954 GCA_004024845.1 Tonatia bakeri
AAAAAAAAAAAAGAAAAAAAAATGACCTTTCTGAGATGCAAATTTCATACTACTGTCTGCTGAAAATCCTTCAATGGTTCCTCAATCCTTTAGGACAGGGGTCTCCAACCTCTGGGGACCAGTACAGGTCCAGGCCTGTTAGGAAGCAGGCTGCACAGCAGGAGGTGATTTCGAATGTAATGCACTTGAATTATCCCGAAACCGTCCCTCCCTACTCCCCATCTTTTTGAAGAATTGTCTTCCACAAAATTGGTCCCTGTTGCCAAAAAGTTGGGGACTGCTGCTTTAGGACAGTTTAAACTCCTTAGCAAAATTTCCAAGGCACTTCAATAGCTCCTCACTACTCTCCAATATGCACTCTACTTGTATTCAACTATTGTACTTATTTAACTTCTCTAAATTCCTTAAGATGAAAACAGACTAAGTAAGAGCAGAAACTGAGTCTGTCTTGTTTACTGCTGAATTTCTAGAATTAAACGAAGAGCCTGAAACATGAGTATTTCAAAGTTTAGTGGAATGAACAAATGTATTTCTACTAGTCTCTGAAAAAAGTAGCAAAGATAAATGAATTTGAAAGGGGAAAGAAATGTCTGACCCATGAACAATAGCAACGAAAGAGAAATAGCTCCATGGGTGCATGAATAAAGATGTCACACACACACGGGCATACAGGCATTCAGCCATAAAACAGAAGAAAATCCTGCCATTTGTGAAAACATGGATGAACCTAGAGGGCATTATGCAAATTAAAATAAGCCAGACAGTGAAAGACAAATGCTACATGATCTCACTGACAGGTGAAATCTTTAAAAATGTCAAATTCAGAGAAGAGAACAGAACAGGGCTGGGAAACGAGTAGAAAAAGCAGGGAGATGTTGGTCAAAGTGCACAAACTTTCAATGTAAGATAGTAAGTTCTGGAGACCTAATGTACAGCATGTGATGACATTTAATAATAATTTTCAAGTATACAGCACTGGAAATTTGCTAACAGTGTATCTTAAGTGTTCTCCCCACACAAAAAAAGTGATAACTATGTGAGGTAATTTTTTTTATACCTTAAATACCTACAATTTTTATTTGTCAATTATATCTCAAAAAAAGAGAGAAATAACTAGACAAAAACTTCTCATCTCACATTTCACCTCCAAGTATAGACACCTGTGTGTCTGTCTTTTAATAACTATAGCACATTATTTTATGTAAATAAACAGGACAAGAGCTATATTTGCGTTTACCTGTATGCTCGGAAGTCGTGGCATTTAAAGCTCCAAGACTACCTTAAATATCTCTTATCATCCTTTCAAAAATTAAATAAGATTATAGTAAGTAGTATTTACCTTGAAGCCCACGTGTTGTACAAATCCACTTTCAGCTTGCATTTGCTGAAGTTTCTGCTTCTTTAACTTTTTAAACTGTAATAGTTCCTTATATTCAGGTAAATTCCTATACATGATAGGAATACTTTCTTCATCCTATCGAAATAAGGAAAGACAAAACATCAATTTGATAATGAAAATGAACTAAATATAAGAATAGTGATGTAGAATATTTTCAATCAACAAGATTTTTCACTTTAAAGGCACCTCATCTTTTAGAAAATTAGAAGCACAGAAAATTGGTGTTGCTATTAGCAATTTTCAGACTCATGCTTTTGGAGAGCTTCTTAATGCAAGAGTAATACTGGATTGTAGTATGCTACCTCAATAATGCAAGTACAAGGGGAACATGGCATGATTCCCACTCTGTCTTACACTAATGCAGACTCACTCCACCTGGACACATTTGTGTCTACTTGAAAGCACCCTGATGCTTCCTCAGGTAAATAAGACTTTTTACTAACAAGCAAACCAATCTCTGCTTGATTTCTGTTCTGTACTCCCAATGATCAAGGCATTACATTTCTCTCCTATTCGAGGGGATGAAATAAGTCACAAAGATGAGTAATAAAAACCATGTAAGTATATGAACCTGAAGTTAAAAGATGAGTCACTGCTTCCTATTCTCCCAATTTATTTGTGCTCTATCACCCAGTACCCTTTTCTTTCCTTTGCTACCTCATGCCTGATCCCATGGTCACTAATTTCCACAATACTCCTAAAAGCACACCCAATTCACTGACCCTGTATTTTATCAATTCCCAATCCTGGACCAGACAATCCTTGCCCCTCTCATCCCTCTTGTTCTCCATGTTAGGTATTATTAAACTATGGTGTTTATTTTACATCAAGGAAACTGGCCTTTATAGGAATTATAACATTTGCCCAAGGTCAAATAGCTAATTAGTTGTAGAGTCTGATGATATGAACCCGATTTGTCTAACTCCTTACAAATTCAGCAGCCTGAAACCTAAGTAAGAGAGATATCCTTAAATTTTCACTGTCTTATATCTAATCCAAGAAATTCTGTCACTCTTTAACAGTTTCTAATACCTCTCTCAACTTGGTTGCAACCATTCCCTCCTCTGCCCTGACCGTTGCTTAAAATTTTCCAAAGGCTTCCTGAATGTCTACAGCATCATATCCAAAGTCCTTAGCTAGGTAAAAAATTCTCTACAATCACACATCATCTTCCATAAGGTCTCACTATCTTTCATTCATTTCAAATTCCTGTCAACTGAAGATATTAAATAATAGCTACTGCATTCTTATGTCACCACTTAGACAACATAAGTAATCTAATAAATGCGTACCACTAATACATATGTGACCTAAATAAATAATGCAGTAAGCGATTTTATAATGAAATTTATTGAATTCAGATACTTCAAGCAAATACAAAGTAAAAACTCTGCTACATTTTTATTTTTTAAATTTGCATTTTTAAGTCTAAGGATATTATTGAACTTGGTCAACAATACTAAGATTAAGAAACATTAAATTACCTCACACCCATTAGGGTGGCTACTATCAAAAGACAAAAACAAACAAACAAACAAACAAACAAACAAACAGAAAATAATAAGTACTGGCAAGGATGTTAGAGAAATTGAAATGCCTAAGCATTTTAGGTAAAAATATTGCAGCCAGTATGGAAAACTGTGTGGCGGTTCCTTAAAAATTAAACCAAATCACCATGTGATCCAACAGTTCTCTTCTAGCTATTATCAAAAGAAATAAAAGCAGGGACTTGAATAGATAGTTATTTATATACCTGTTCATAGCAGTATTCACAACAGCCCAATAGTTGAAGCTATCTAAGTATGCACTGACAGATGAATCGATAAACAAGGTATGGTGTATATATATATAATGCAATGTTATTCAGCCTTAAAAAAGAAGGAAATGATACAGAGACATAAAGTACACACTGGTAGTTGCCAGAAGCTGGAAGAAGGAGGGAATGTTAAATGGATGTAGACTTTCAGTTTGCAAACTGTAAAGAGTTCTGAAGCCTGCATGGTAGTATGAATATACTTAATGCTACTGAATTGTATACTTAAAATTGGTTAAATGGTAACTTTTATATTATATGTATTTAGCACAATTAAAAGTAAAAATTCCAAAAAAATTACTCATCCATAAACAGATATCCTAGTTGTAATTAATTTAAATTTACATAGAGGGGAAATATAACTAATGTCCAATGGTGCTAAAATGCACAATTTAAATCTAAGGAAATATATACATGTAATCACATTGTCTCTCTCAGCTCTTTTTTTCCTAGAAAGAGAAATTAAAATCTGCAAATGTTACCACTACAGGGTTCATAAATACAGTAGATGCCCCTTATCTCCACTTTTGTTTTATATGGTTTCAGTTGCCCATGGTCAACTGCAACCTGAAAATATTAAGTGGAAAAATTCCAGAAATCAATAATTCGTAAGTTTTAAGTTATGAGTCATTCTGAGTATCATAATGAAATTTCACACCACCCCTATCTGTCCTGCCTGGGACATAAATTATTCCTTTGTCCAGTGTATCTAAACCATATATATGCTACCTGTCTGCTAGTCGCTTAGTAACTGTGTCAAGTATAAGACTCTTACAGTATTGCAGCGCTTTAGGTTAAGGAGCCCTTATTTTACTTAATAACGACCTCAAATCACAAGAGTAGTGATGCTGGCAATTTGGATATGCCAAAGAAGCTGTAAAGAGCTTCTTTGAAGTAAAAAGGTAAAAACTCTCAACTTAATGAGAAAAGAAAAAAAAATTCCTACACTAAGGTTACTAAGATCTGCAGTAAGAACAAATCTACCTATGAAATTGCCTAATCTGTGAACTAAACTTTATCACAGGTATGCACATACAAGAAAAAACACAGTATTTATAAGGTTTGGCACTATCCTGTGGTTTCAGGCACCCACTGGGGGAGAAAGGGGTGTCCTGGAATGTATTTCCTGAGGATAAGAGGGGACTACTGTGTACATTTGAACAACTATTTTTAAGTAATCAGGATAATTTGAACTGGTGTTCATTTAAAAATAAATAAAGTCAAAAGTTAAATTATATTTTGCCAATGCTCTCAAAGTGCACTTCTTTTAAATACCCTGCCACCACTCCTCACCTGGCTAAATTTTATTGATCTTCCAATTGCCAGTCTGATTGTCACTTCCTCAGGTCTCCCATTTAAACTCCCAATCTAAATTAAGTACCTCTTAAATAATTATGCTAGGACATTTTTGAAGCACTTTTTAAAATCTGTGATTTATTAATGTAAGTACACATTTATCTCCTCTCACAAAACTAAAATTTATGAGAGCAAAGATATAGATATTCTATTTACAACTATAGGTATTTAGCTGAACTCTAGCAGAGCCTGATATATATTAAGTATAAATAAATATATCTAAAATCAATAATTCTAATAGTCACAAAGTATAAAATTACATAAAAATGGCACATCCTAAGACATAGCAGGTATCAGTTATTTTCAAGACACAAGTTAAAATCAATTTTTTAAAAAAAGGACAGGCATTTTATAATAGTTTGATACCAACAAATACAATCAGTATTTGATTAATCTAAAAACAGAACAAAGACTTACTTTTATCTGGTGATTTTTCATTAAAATCTCCTTTTCCAATTATTACATATAACCAGAGTTTAAGAAAGATATAAGGTAATCTTTATGTCCTTTAAGTAAGGAATCAGAATCATGTTAATTATTGATAAAATGAATTTCAGGATAAAGAAATAAAAAATAATAACAGCAATAAAAAGAAATAGCTATAAAGTGAAATGAAATGAATTAACCAAATTAGCATTCAGCTGATCAAACAGAGAGGAATTATTCTAAGAAGATTTAAAAAATGTAATTTGACTTTACTTCTGTAGAGGGATATATCCTGAAGCAAAAAAGAACTTAAAAAAAATCTGTTTTTCACAAAACATATCACTGATGGTAGCGTTAGTATATTCTGAGACTTCTGTGAGCAGTATAAGATGAAGACAGTGAGTATTATGTTGATACAACTGATAATAGGACCTTTAAAGTGGGACAATGGAGATACATGTGTAAGATCAATAAGGGAAAATTAAAATCCCCATAATTAAGTTGGATTTGAAATAAAAATATGACCTTATGATGTGTTTTATCTTTGAACAAATATATAACTTATTTCCCAGCTTAGGCCACTAAATAGGCCTAGAAACAATGATCAACAAAACAGCAACTAACATTCCCAGAGTAAGGAAATATACAAAATGACCCATAATTTCCTTGACATACCAGACAGTAAAGAAGCTATCAAAGACTCCTGGAGTCTTGTCAAAGAATTCAAAATCCAACCTAAATAGGTTACAACTATCAATGTACTGAAACACATTAAATATATTTAAGTTTAACAGTTCTTAAGAATACCAAATTAAAAAAACCCAGTCATTTTCAGAGAGTATTAGAGAATAAACTCATTTTTCTATTATTATTATTATTATTATTATTATTATTATTTATTTTTAGAGAAGGGAACAGAGAGAGAAAGAGGGGCAGAAACATCAATGGGTGGTTGCCTCTTGCATGCCCCCTACTGGAAACCTGGCCTGCAACCCAGGCACGTGCCCTGACAGGGAATCGAACTGGTGAACTTTTGGTTCAATCCACTGAGCTCCAACCAGCCAGGTGTAGCCCAGGTGTAGCTCATTATTTTAAACTCATTATTTTAAAAAGAAGAAAATAGCTCTGGATGGTGTGGCTCAGTTGGTTGGAGAGTCATCCTGTACACTGAAAGGTTGCTAGTTCAGTCTCTGGTCAGGGCACGGACAAGAGATTAACTATCAATGTTTCTCTCTCTCTCTCTCCCCCTCTTTCCTTCCTTGCCTCTCTCCCTTTCTCTAAAAATAAATAAATAAAACCTTTAAAAATAAGTAAATATGTTAAAAAAATAAAACCTCAGGTGAGATTTAAAAAACAAAAACAAAAAACAAGAAAATAAAAAGAATCAGGCAGTAGGCCAAGCTGTTCTAAAACTGCCCAGTATTGCCTGGCTGGTGTGGCTCAGCTGGCTGGAGCGCTGCCCAGTAAAACCAAAAGGTTGCAGGTGAATACCTGGTCAGGGCACACACCCGGGTTGTACATTCTGTCACCAGCTGCTGCACATGTAAGAGGCAACCGATAGATGTTTCTCTCACATGAATGTTTCTCTCCCTACCTTCCCCTCTCTCTAAAAATCAATAAGCATGTCCTCAGGTGAGAATTAAAAAAAGGAATTCTAAAAATAAAATTTTGCCCTGGCTAGTGTGGGTCAGTGGATTGAGTGCCAGCCTGCGAAGCAAGAGTTTGCTGGTTCGATTTCCAGTCGGCACATGCCTGGGTTGCAGGCCAGGACCCTGGTTGGGGGCGCGCCAAGAGGCAACCACACATTGATGTTTCTCTCCCTCTCTTTCTCTTTCCCTTCCCTTCCCTCAAAAAATAAATAAATAAAACGTTTAAATTTTTTTGTAAATAAATAAATAAATAAATTTGTCCAGTGGTTTCCATGTTGGTGGCCGGGATTAGATTTCAAAGTATTTTTTTTTCCAAATTACTAAAGCAATAAATGTTCACTATAATAAGCAAGGAGTACAGGTATCTTACACGTATTTAAAACAAAAATGAAGCTCCTTTCAACCTTACCTTACTTCCTCTCAAATAACCAGTATGAATAGCTTATTGTGTATTTTTCCACTTCCCCTCCCCTCCCCTAGTAGTTATCCTGCCTTTTTGTATATGTACGGTAATCAAATAGTTGAGGAAGAAGATTTACTTTATATTCTCAATAGTAAATAAGTGAAGATCAAAGAATATCACTATTTCATAACATCTAATGAATTTATAGATCTAGGCAATAACTGAAGGCTGCTATTTCAATAAAAAAAAGAGAGAGATGACCAGATTGATGAAAGTACACATAAAGTAGTCCTCCCCACCCTAACATACAAGAAATCTTTGTCTGATCCATTATCTAGACTTGTCAATTTACAGAGATTCAGGGAACAGAGAAAGAGGTTAAATGACACCAAGGAGAGGCAAATAATAAAATCCACATGGTGGCAAATCCTACAAAACAAATGACTCAGTTTTTCAACAACAAAAAAGTTGTGAGGTGGTAAAAAGAGAAAGGGAAGGAGAAAATATACTGCAATTTAAAACTGGGAAAATGTGAACTGACAAAGTTGGGATGGGTAGGAAGTACAGATGAAAATAAGATTGCCATAAATTGATCATTGTTGAAGGGTGATGGGTACATGCAGGTTTATTATATTATTCTATTTTACTTATTAAAAAATTTGACTTAATTAAAAAAATTAACTCATAAATTTGACTTAATTTAAAAAAAAGAAACCAACTTTCTCTGAAGAATAGAATTAGAAAATCCTAGTGTTCTCATTCTGTATCCTAATCTGTACAACGAATAGATAAATATACACAAACAGTATAAACAGATGATAACTTACTGATGCCTCCTCGACAGCAGTGCTCATATGGCTATGAAAACAAGATCGGTCATCATCTTCATCCATGTATACTGGTGGTTCATGGGAAGTCATAAAAGTGGAAGGTTTAAAGAGATGCTTATTAAGGGGGTGCTGTCGTCTGCTTGTTGAAGACTAAATGAAAAAAACAAATTTATAATTGAAACAGTGGGTAATCATTAAAAGGATCAAGATAAAAATATAAATGTTACTTTCTTCAAGTCTATCAATTAGAAGAATTTTACCTTTTTCATCATATTCTTATGCAGCTGGTCTTTCTGTTATTTGGATTTTTGAAGCACAATTAGCCTTAACCCCCCGCCCAAAACCAAAGGTAGGGGAGCACCCCAACAACAGAACCACATGCTTATTATTCAACTTATATTTGTATCCCCAGCACTTATCACTTGGCATTCAAATACTGAACTGAGCTCTTCTTACGGTTCTCTTATAGAAATTAGGGAATAAAGTAGCCTAAGCCAGACAGAAAACTATCAAAAGTTTCCACAACATGATGAATGTCTGAAAATAGTACTTAACATTGATTTATTGCTTACTCAATCTCATTTAAGCCCCACATCACTCCTATAAATCGGTTATTATCACCTCATTTAAGATGAAAAAATAGAGGCACAGGGAGGTTGAGCTGCTTGTGCAAGGTATTGCAGCTCAATAGTGGTAGAACCAACATCACAAACTAGGCCCATGTATGCCAAAGCTCTCACTCGAAACCACTATGCAGAATGTCTTTCCGTTAGCCACAAAGAATAACCTCGGCTACACGGAGACCATTATTTCAGATTTCAAAATTCAAAGTCTAACCAAAGCAAGGAATCACTTTTGGCTGTATCTCTACAGTAAAAATGTCTGCTAACTTAAAATTCTTTGCATCCAAAGGAGGAAACATATTTAGGTTTCTTTATTATTTCTTTTATTACCATCTAGTCTTAGCTGTGATTATATAAGGTACATAATACATCTAAGGTTAACTTAAAAACTAACCAAAAATTAGAGTTGTTAAGTTGAACATTGGTTATTAAAGTTCCAATACTCCAAAGTTATAGTATGGCTTTTACATATGTAATATAGGTAATGTTAGTATTTAGTATTTAGAAAACAAAGTCCAGGTTATTTAAAACAACTGACAAATTAAAACAAGCTTCCAAAACTTGTTAAAAACAAAATTTATAAAACATGGAATTGTATAGACAATATTCTTAACGTAAAATTATGTAAAATAGCTTCAATAAGGGTAACAGTATTAGATAGATATACTCTTCACTTTATTGTGAAGGATGGCAGTGGTGGAGGAGGGCAAGCATCAGGATTATTTACTAAGGAAATAAAATCAGGCCATCATTTGCTTTATTTTTCATAATTAAAGCATAAAAACAAAACAACTGGCTACAATTTGATACGGCACGTTCTATAGTAAAGGGACTGTAGCTCTTTCACTGGTGGAGACAAGCAAAGAATAATGGACATGGCCTGTGATGAGAATGACAGGATCAATGGTTCCTGGACTTAACAGCTATGTGAACAGACAATTTACTCAACATAACCTAAGGCCTGGTTTTCTTACCTATAAAAAGGTGGTACAACAGCACCTGGCCCAGAGCAATCAATAGTGAGAGTAACAGCTAGCTACTAACATTATTATCAGTAAAGTGAAGATAGTAGTATTACTTACACTCCTAGAATCGTGGTGAGGGTCTTAAACATTTCTATTCTTGAATTTAAGGAGCATAGCTAATAAATGGAAACTTACTGTGTTTATTAAAGAGATGAACATCCTAAAAACTTTATCATCACAAAGGCCTTTTGGACAATATGAGTACATTCAATCTAAAATCTTTCAAGTAGCTAGCACTCAATCATATAAACTAACATACTCCCCTAAAAAAATAATGAACAAACATCATTAAAGCTCACTCAATTAAACTTAGTAGCAATAAGGGAATCCTATCCTGTCTTTACGTCCAAAGTAACAAAACATTTAGAGTAAGTCCAATTTTAAAAATAAAACTGTGTTCTAATAAATGTATATACTTTTACATAGCAATTCTTACTCTGGTAAATTTAATCTAAGATCTAAGATTTATTTTCATCTATTTTCTTCTTACCTTTTTGGAGTATATATATAAGTTTGGTGTTCTGCCTGGGACTGGAATGCCAGCTTTAGTTAGTTTTATGAAATACTTCTGTACTCGGCTGGCAACCTAAGGAAATATGAAAAGCCTTTTAACATAATGCTAAGGCATGATAATACCTGTTTTTTTTTGTTTTTCTACCAGTTTGAAATTTATTTATCTAAGTGTATACACTTTCCATTAAAATTTAAGTTCCTTGAAAGCAGGTACAGAAGATCCTGAAGGATTATCAAACGGACTCACTGCAAAATGTTCTACATTTATTCATTCTATCTTACACCATTATTTATTCCCTTTCTACTGGATCATTTCCATTAGCATACAAGCCTGTATGTAATAACTGAATAGTTTTTAAAATTTAATATTTATATGTGTATCTAAATGAATGCTAACAATTTAAAATTTATCATAAATCTAGAAGCTATTTTAAACTGCCACAAAAGAGACTTATATTCTAAAAATGTTGGATTACAAAGCTTAACACCTATTGTCAGCTTGTGAATATACATACTTATATAAAACATATCTATTAATATTGATGAGAATGTAATAGAGAAAAATGTTTTTTTTTTTTTTAAGAGACAACCAGGGCTGAAGAGGCTAAGGCCATGTCACAAATCTATTTCCACAGTCTAAGCAAAAAGTACATAACTAGTGCACCATTAAGCAATCAACAGACATTAAGTCCATTACATTTTTTATTTTTTAGTATTTATTAATGATCCAAAGCAGGATTATCTCAAGTTGTTTCTGAAATCAACACAAAAATATACAATGTTAATTTAAAACCTTACATTCTATAGCACTCTGTAGCTAAAAATGATGCTGCAGATCTGCTGCTGTCAGCTGCATTATTCTTCATTAAAAACTATGAAAAACGTACCAACACTATGGGGCCATCTCTTCAATTACCTGTTTTGCTGTCCTATTGCCCAGTTCATCTGCTATCTTCTGCCAGCGCCGAGATTCTACTTCTTCAGGAGGATATTTCAAGAGTAGCTGTTCAAGCTTTTTCTAAGCCAAATCCAAGACAACATTTAAGAAAGTTTAATACCAAGTATCTAAATAAATACATTCAGATTTCATTTTAAATTATAGTATTTCCTCCCCAACTTCGGGGAGGGTAGGTGCCAGAAATACTCATGGTAAGAAAAATTTCTCATAAACAACTTAAAGACTTCACAGGGAAAATGAGATTAGAGAATAAACCTACTGGAGACCTTATAAAGACAGCACAAAAACATTAATTAATATTTTACACATCTTGTTGTTTTCCCACTGACCAACTTTTCTTTGTTAGACTATGTTTAAGCTTACCCCTATACATTTCACAAAAACATATAAATTCATTTGGCTTTAGACAGAAAAAGAAACTTGTCCTGTCTTTGTGTGGTCCTCCATTAAAATATTTGATTTTAATATTCTGACCTATATTCCCAAATTCTCCCATAGTCCTAAAGATGCAGAATAATCTGGATGCTTGAAGTAACAATTCTTAAGCTTTTAATAATTCATTACAGTTTGGGATTAACCCTCATGAGACAGAAATGTGCCTCAAACCAGACCCCCAAACAATCCTGGCTATATGGCAAAATGCAGCAGAGCACTCTGACCTGGCTTTGTCAACTTTCCTCCACAGCAAAAACGAGAATTCACACTGAGGCACATCTTAACTTGGCCCCAAGTTTTTCTCTCCCCCAAAACTGCATTACAAAAATTTTATTCTATCCACTTCACTACTTTTTTTCTAAAAATTTTTTAGTCCTCACCCAAGGACATTTTTTTCACTGCTTTCAGAGAGAGGAGGGGAAAGGAAAGGAGAGAGAGAAACACTGATGCCAGAGAGAAACACCAATCGGTTGCTTCCCACACATGCCTGGACTAGGAATCAAACCCTCAACCTCTTGGTTACAGGATGATGCTCCAACCAACTGAGCCACACTTTTTCAATCTCCCTCCCAAAACACAGGTTCCTTCTTCAAAAATCATCCCAAACAGATTTCATATATTCTCAAAACCCACAATTCTTGAAGTATAAGAAAAGTATACAGAAATAAGTTTAAACATTTTAAATTCATGATGAAGAGGGATTATATACAATACATACTTTATCCATAATCTAATCTTAACTTTTTTTTAACTTACACAATTTAGAAATATCTATTACCTGTTCTTCAACAGTCCACAACTGGTTAAAGGTTTCAGGTTTGGTATCATCACAAAGACGTCCTCTTATCATCTACATACAAAACAAGGCTTTTGTCAAAGACGAAATAATAAAGACTAGCCCCGAGATAGCCAAATAACACAAGGCATGGAATACTTTTATTAATTTCAAAATATTTTAGTAAATTTATTTTTAAAATGTGTACATAATGTTTTATTGTTTAGAAAATGTTTTCACATTCCTTTATTTCATTTGGTTTTATGAAATAAAACCACTATACTAGGCATATTACATGTATTACTCATTTAATCCTTACAACTCTACAACACAGGGAATATTAATCATATTTTATATGAGACAACTGCAACTTGGAAACCTTACTATATACCTATGACATCTGAAGTTCCACAGCTAGAAGGGTTAGAGTTGGGATTCCAACAACCCAGATTTCTATTAACTTCAAAGTTCACGTCCCTGCTATCTTCAGTGAATGAATGCTTGAATTTTAACAATACAAATCACAAAAGGTTAAAATATTCTGTCTACAATTCAAATTTTCCTACTCAAACACTCTACAGTGCTTACTTGAGGACGACTGTTTGAGCCTTCTGGACCATCACTCAAAGGCAACATAGAGTATGAAAGGGATTCTCCATCCTTCCTAGGATCTGAAGGACTTTTTGGTCTAGCAGGTAAACCTACTAAAAAACAACAACAAAACCTACCATGTGTAGGATTATTAAAGCAAGACTTTGTTGTATTCCTCTACTCAAATTCTTATACCATTTCTTACCTTTATCAAAAACTAGTTTAACTCTCCTAGTATGTCTTTTACGATTTTTAAATTCTCTTTCAAAGTTCCCAAGGCTATTGGTATATTGGTCCCATACAATCTCGGGCAACTGAACGACTCTCTGTGGATATGGAAGCCCTATATCAGCCTGGAAAAAATAAAATAGAGTAGTCTAAATTTAATTCAAGAAAGTATCAACTATTGACAAAATTCAGATGACTCTAAATTGAAATAAACATCAACTGGGCATTTCTAGCCACTCTTGAAATCCAATAGCCGGTGAAGTTAAGATAATGTAGTCTAAATATTGAATAGTAAAGTTGATAGCAATAAATAGAAGAATGAGTTTTTAACAGAACATAAGCACTCCTTTTACAGTTCTAAGGCTGAACTATACCGACACTGTACATTATCACTAACACACTTTAAAAACATAACTGGCAAAGCAAAGACAGGTTTTAAGGTTTAATAAAATCATATGAAAAATTATACTGTCCCAACAGTTTATTTTAAATGTACCACCATGAATTATTTTCACAATATTTACCACATGTAAAAAAATTATGACATCTTGAGAATTAAAATTACACCTTTAATTTACTTGCAATTCAATTACTTTACCAACCACCTTTAGAAAAGTCATTAGTTGTCATAATTACTACAACTAGTTCACTGTGATCGATATATCTTTTAATAGCGATTTGGGTTACACAGGTAGATGCTTTTGTCAATACTCATAGAATGATAATTAGGATCTGTAAATTTCATTGTGTGAAACTTATCTTTAAAAAAGTTTTAAAGAGAATTTTACTCAATAATATACATTCTAAAGTGTTTTGGTATAAAGTGTCATGGTATATGACTGCAACTTTGAGATACATCAAAAGTGTTCCATCTGAAAATAAGATGGAATAATGGATTGAAGGATTGACAGATGTGTGATAAAGCAAATATAGTAAAATGATAACTGCAGAATCTAGGTGGCAGATATGTGTATGTTAACTAATAACAATACCTTCAACATTTTGGTGTACTTAGCATTTTTCATAAGACAATAAAGAAAAAAATCTGGTCATAAATTATAAAAATTGGGAAGCAAAATCTACTTTGTGACACAAAATAATTAATTTTTATTTTGCTTATACATATTACATTACCACAATCATTATCACAATAGAACCTATAACTTTAAGGATCCACTTCTGCAAAATTAGACTGTCTTCTAAAATAGCAATGGTAATATCAAAGAAAGCTAACAAGCCGTAAATGTTCCCTGCATTCTATATACTAATATATACCATAAGTTTCCTCAATTTTAATGAGGAGTTTCTGGATGCCCACTAAAACAGATCACATGTCAACAACTTAACAGGGTAAATCTAAAGAAAACAGCCAAATTAAGAATACATGAATAAACACAGGAAAACAAGAGTCAAACATCTAAAGTAAATCCAGTAGGAAAATTTCTTTCCAAGGAATGTCTTTTACAAATACTAAAGTATCTGAATTTAACATACATCTGTGAATTTTTTTGTAAAAAATTCTTAAGGTGCTCTGCATCATAACTGTTTCTAAAATAAAATAGAAAGAAAGTCAGTTATTAATTAAACCTGGATTAATGTTGTGATGGCTGTATATGGTGCCAGGTGGGTGCTAGAAGTATCGGGGAACCTTTGTAGAGCATGTAATTGTCTAGCCACTGTGCTGTTACACCTTAAGCTGATACAAATTGTATTAAATGTGAACTATAATTGAAAAATAGAATTAAAAAAAGAAAAGCATATTAAAATAAAGAGGAATTATACTATTTTAACTTAATCAATTTAAGTACATTAAAATAATAACATTGTTTTGTGGGGTATATTATGTATGTAAATGTAAAACTGAAGACAAGCAGTACAAAGGACAAGGAGCAGGTAAATAAAATTTTATTGCTGTGAGATTCATACATTTTATGTGAAGTGTAATAACGTTAATTCTAAGTAGATTATATTAATTAAATAGTGGACATGGAAATCTCTAAAATAACATGGAAAAAATATACAAAAGGGATGCTAAGAGGCCAATAAAAGAACTAAAACCATATGTTAAAAAATTTTAATTACCTACCTAAAACAAGGTAGGATAAGAGGCAAAGAAGAACACGAAACAAAATAGTTGGGACAAGTAGAAAAATAAGATGGTACTGCCCTGGCTGGCATAGCTCAGTGGATTGAGCGCGAGCTGCGAACAAAAGGGTCACAGGTTCAATTCCCAGTCAGGGCACATGCCTGGGCTGCAGGCCAGGTCCACAGTGGGGGCCATGTGAGAGGCAACCACACATTGATGTTTTTCTTCCTCCCTCCCTTCCCTCTCTAAAAAAATAAATGAAATCTTAAAAAAAAAAAAAGAAAGGAAGAAAAATAAGATGGTACTGATAAATGGACAAAACACTTCAATTAAAACGCATAGATTGCCTGACTGGCTTAAGTCCTGGCTGGTGTGGCTCAGTAGATTGAATACCAGCCTGCAAAGCAAAGTGTTGCAGGTTCAATTCCCAGTTAGGGCACATGCCTGGGTTGTAGGTCAGTCCCCAGTAGGAGGCATTTGAGAGGTAACCACACACGGATGTTTCTCTCCCTCTCTTTCTCCCTCCTTTCACCTCTCTCCATAAACAAACAAACAAACAAACACAAACAAAATGCACAGACTGGCTGGTTTAAAAAGCGGTACTCTAGAGTACTGCTCAGCAACAAAAAGGAATGAACTACTGATATACACAACAGCCTTCAAGAACATGAAGGGAAACTTACTGAATGAAAAAAACTCAGTCTCAAAAGTGACATCCTGAATGGTTCCATTTATATAACAGTCTTGAAAATACAATGATAAAGATGGAGAAGAGACTGACTGGTTGCCAGTAGTTACGAATTGGGAGGAGAAAGGGTGGTAGCTGGGAAGGAGTACCAGGAGCCCTGCTGTGATAACTGTATAGTGTGATGTGGTGGTGATGGTGGTGGTCACACAAAGCTACACATATGATAAAATTATGTAGAAGCACACACACAGATTTGAATACATATAAAACTGGAGAAACGTGAAAGAACTCTATGGATTGCACCAACATTATTTTTCTAGTACTGATACTTTACTATTTTAACATAAGATGTTAATATTGGGAGACACTGGGTGAAGGGTGCAAAGAATCTCCTTGTAAATAAAAAGTTGGAAAAAATCAGGACCCAACTACATGCTGTCTTCAAGAAATGACTTGGAATATATCACAGAAAGAATGAAAATAAAAGAATGGATACACACACACACACACCCATGCAAAAAGGTATATAGAAAAAATCTCAAGAAAAAGAATATTACCAGAGATGAAGAGGGGTATTTCATAATTATAAAAGGATCTGTTCATCAAGAATTTATGAAATCCTGCCCTGGATGGTGTGGCTCAGTGGACTGAGTGTCGACCAAAGGGTCACTGGTTCGATTCACTGTCAGGTCACATGCCTGGGCTGCAGGCCAGGTCCCCAGTAAGGGGCACTCAAGAGGCAACCACACATTGATGCTTCCCTCCCTCTCTTTCCCCACCCCTTCTCCTCTCTAAAAATAAACATATAAAATCTTAAAAGAAAAAAAATACATGAAATCCTATATGTGTATGCACCTCAGAACAGAACTCAGAAAGAGACAAACCACAATTACACTTGAGGACTTTAACACTCCTCACTATAAAATTAACGAAACAACAAAAAATACAAAGAGTTAGAGATTTTATCAACATATCAAGCACATTTATCAAATCGATATTTATAGAACAGTGTATCATCTTATTCAGCACTGTAATGGAGGTTCAAGCCAGTACAGTAGGCAGTAAGCTACAAAGAATGGAAAAAAAGAAGTAAAACTACCTTTATTCACAGACAACTCGATACAACACTGAAAGAATCTACAAAAAAGCCTCTGAAACTAATAAGAGATGGTGGAATCACAGGACCCAAGGCCAATACATACAAATCAATTGCATTTTTATGTGTTAGCCAAAAACAAGAGACTGTTTAAAGTATAGGCTATAACAGTATCAAAAATGTGAAATGCTTAGCAATA
This sequence comes from Tonatia bakeri, assembly GCA_004024845.1. Taxonomy (NCBI): domain Eukaryota; kingdom Metazoa; phylum Chordata; class Mammalia; order Chiroptera; family Phyllostomidae; genus Tonatia; species Tonatia bakeri. The sequence continues at coordinate 17,094 of PVIA01005214.1, forward strand.
AACTTAACCAAATACGTGCAGAACACTGAAAACCACACAGTATTACTAGGAGAAATTAAAGAACTAAAAAAATGGAAAGATACATTGTATTCATGGATTGGAAAAGAAAAAAAAAAAACCGAAACCTGGAAAGGGAGAAGCAGTAAATATCAACTGCACACATTTCTAGTAAATGTGCCTATGTTTCCAGCCCACACAGAAACATGAATAAAATAAAATAAAGGTTAACCAATTTTTATTAGTATTTACTATTCTGATACCATCTGTCTTTAGCTGGATCCATTTTAAGTAATCATCGTAATAATATATCTTCCTGCAATACCAATTTTTTTAGTAACAGCAATGCTGAGTCAATAAACACCTAATTGAGCCCCTATAACAAGGAGGATGCAATAGGGTTCTAGAAACATTAAAAGTTTTAACTAATCAATACATCGATTCTACATCAAGATAGTCAGTGTTCTTAAAGCATAAAGGGAAAAATGGTTGCCAAGTAAGTATTATAGCTAGAAAAATCCAAATGATAAATTAATACATCTAAATGTCCCCTATATAAAGTCCCCTGTTTCCTTAACACCTGACAGTTAATTTTTTTTATTTATATGTATTGATTCCAGAGAGAGAGAGAGAGAGAAAACATCAATTGGTTGTTGCCTCCTGTACATGCCTCAACAGTAACAAACCCACAACCTAGGTACATGCCCAGACCAGAAACTGAACTCACAACCTTTCAGTGGATGGGATGACACTCCAACCAAATCACACCCCCAGGAGCTTGTAGATCACCTTTGTGATTTCATTAAAAACAGGTTAACTAATATCAACTGAAGTTGTCATACTATACAAGCTAGGTTTTTGTTTTTTAAGGTGAAGAAAAGAATTCTTTTTTATAGTTTTTGTTTTAATCCTTTCACACAATGCTGGTTAGTATTATGCCTCTCAAATTTATTGAACAATTAGTAGGCCCCTAATTCAAAATACATACTATGACATAAAGGCACATCTAGATTACTTCCATATTTATATATCAAAAGATTATTATAAAAACTTGAATCACTTTCACATGGTTAACTGTTAAATATGAAATATCTGCTTTAAGGAAAACAAAATTATAAGGAATTTTTACACTAAAATAAAGTACACTTTAAAATTAAGTAAAATTTATACCTCCACCTCATGACTTGGCTACCATAACATTAAAGACATTTAAAATAGTTTTTGTTTTTATCATCGTTTTCTATCTTAGTCTCACTGTGTTGAGAGTTACAAAAGTAACCTGAAACTAAAGGAATTAATAAATCCTGAGGTTTTTTTTCTTTTTTTTTAGCTTCACTAATCCTGAGGTTAGGAGAGCAAAAAAGGGGAAAACAATCTAAGATGGGGAAGGTAACAGGAAAAGATCATAAAACTGGTTAGGGAACAGGACATCAAGTTCCTATATGAGCATCCACACAGAGTTACTAGCTATTTTCACTGGGATGTATTTTGTGTATATTTGATGGGGGTCAAGGAAGGCAGTACACCTACCTTCAGAAGTATGGCTAATTACAGAAGGGGAAAAAAACATTTTTAAAACTATATACCATGTTAAAAAAACAAGTTATTACCAAATATATACCTCAATAAATCATATAAAGTGCTCAATACATACCTTCTTTTGGAGTTTCTCCACAAATCCAATGGGATTTTTTAGTGCTTCTCTCTGGTGTCTGCTTAAACTTTCAAGGTCCTGCACTGCTTGAGAACGCTGAGCCTCAAGTACAGCAATCGTCTGTAATAGTCTCTGATAACTATAGAGACAAAGAAGAACAACTCACTAAAACTTTCTAATGCAAGCAATAAATAAAAACTGAGTTCAAGCCATAAACTACTATTAAATCACACAGTCTTTTTAAAGTTACCTGAAAGAGTTTAGTAAAACATATTACTGGGAATAAATGAGGTCTTCCTGAGTTACGAAGTACCTAGTCAGAAAATATCAGTTAGAGAAAGCAAAGCCTTATTCCCCCATTTTTAATTCTTGAAGCTTGAAGTATAGAAAAGAAAGTATTTTGACTTTCCAATAATCAAAGTCATCAAGAAACCGCTAAATGAAAAAAAAATTAAGACTAGGATTTTAGCACTGGGAGGGATCACAAATTCAGACCCTCTGTTTTACTCTCCTGGAATAAGGAATCTGAGGTACATTTTCTTGCTCAGTATTACAGAAAATTGTCACATAATTCAATGTGATCTTATGTATCACAATTCTCATTTACTCTACTGTACCTGTTGATTCCTAAGCATCAAACTTTGTTTTAAATATTTTAATTAATTATTTTTACAGATATGGGAAAGGAGGGAAAGAAACATCAATATGCAAGAGAAACACTGATAGGCTGCCTCTCACGCACTCTCAACAGGGAACCTGGCCTGCAGCCCAGGTATGTGCCCTAAGAGGGAATCAAACCACTACACCAGTCAGGGCAAGTATTAAATATTTTTAAAGATAGGCCTTAAATATATTTTTTACTTCTATTCCCATGAAAGTTCATTTGGCACAGCTAACGTAACTTCACCCACAAAAATCTATTTACTACCTGTCATTATTCTGAAATCTCAGTATGGTGCATGTATACTAATTAATCCCACCGTCCCCCCATACCCACTAGGTCAAATTGTCTTGCCTCTCTAGGATCTAACTTCATATATAGATGCTCATTCCGTTTCCCACTAGATTGTAAACTCCACAATGGCAAACACCATGTGAAAAGTCCAGTTTTGTTTATCTGGTGTGTAGCACACTACCCAGCATAAAGACGTACAAAAATATTTTTGAATGAACAAATAAATGGACAGTTCTGTGCAATAAAAAACATACTAATCTTTTAAGTTCAGAAGTCAGCGAACTAGCAGAAATTTCAAAAGTAAAACAACACAGGTTGAAGTTCACGAACAGCATAACTGCAACATGACATCAGAATGCTTTCTCAGCTCCCTGCCCAACGTCTTATTCTTGTTCTCAAGTCCCCTGTTAACTAATCCTTGATGAAATGTTTAATATTAAGAATAAAAACTGCCAGCAGTGAAGGGTGAAACTGCTCTCAAAGTACAGATACTTCATGAAAAGTTAGAACTGAGCTGGAAAGTCCAGCTGTAAAAGTCACTCCTAGGTAAGCCACAGAGGTTAAGTCCAAACTTGCATTCACTAAGCTTCTGTTTGCTTTGAGGTGCACGGAGTGTACAATTCCTGCCTCTGCTGGCTTTTTACCAAACAGGCTCCCCAGACTCAATCTTAGGGTGACGACAGTGAACTGAATCCTAGAACCTAACCTCTCCATATATTTCACCCCTAGAACTCCTACCCTGCTAGCTGAATAACCAGAGACTTTTGAGAGCATCTTTCCAATGTGACTGATTCCTGTTTTTAGTAAGAGTTGCACACTTCTTTATAATCAATATAAAATGATTGTGAATGTCTTAAATTTCAGCAACTGCTGACAGCACGGTAACCATCAATAAGGAGTAAGAACAGAGTTGTGGAAGAAACAAGCAGAGGCTTGAAAAAAGTGCTAGTCAGTTACTGACACTAGCAAGAAAGGCCTTTATCTGAAGCCAATAAATTTTAACTTTTACTATATGTGAATTATTCCACAAATTCTGACTTTAAAAATTCCAACAGAAATGACAAAGAAAGTATAACTTTTCAATCCCCATTTTGCTTCTCTTTAATCAAAATAAAATGATTAACAGATTGAAACGCCTACGATAAACATTGGTAAAGACTTAAAGTCCAGAATAAGTGAAAAGACCAATATAGCAGTGAATTCAAGTCTTCTGGCCAAGCTACTTTGAATTATTTCCTAGAGTTCTCAGAGACTTCACCAGTAAGATCTACACACACATCCCTATACAGAAATAGAAGGAAATAATTAAAAACTTGGGCAACATGCAAATAAACAGTATGATAAACACATATCTATTTTCAATCCCTCCCACTCATGTACTTTCCTCCTAAGCAAACTACTGGAAGCTGATCCACTCATTGATCAAGACCAGATTCATTTTTTCATCAATTCAATAATTATTTACTAAGAGAAGATATGATTTTAAAAGCTTTCGTAGTTAACATGGTAAATCAGGCACAGAGCTTAGGTATAATAGGGGTATAAAAGGAATTAGATGGGAGTGAACGAGACAGGATTGGCCATGTTGTTCCACCTGGGGGGTCGACATGCAGAGTCTATCATACTTGTCTGTCCACTTTTTGTTAATTTGAAATTCTCCTCAATGAAATAAAAAGAAATCTCTAACATCGGTCCATATTAATGGAGGACATGACCACTGTACTCCTCTTGGGCTATGATCACTCCTGTACTGTATTCAGCTCTGCTTTAAGATAAACAGGTTCATGAACAGGTAAGACAGATGAGAACTATGTAATATGAAAAATCAATAATATAACACATTTCCTGAATGTGTCCTATACACAGTGGGACAAAAGCAGGTTTATGGTTGTATGGAAAATAATACAATTAAAAATCATAATACAATAAACTATTTCACCTACTCACACCTTAGTGTAAGTGCAAACCTACTTTTGCCACACCCTACATTCCAGACACTATTGTATTTTAAATGTAGTTAACTCAATTCTCACAAATTCATAAGCTAAAACACCATTACCCTTATTTTACAGGAAACCAAGTTACAGATTAAGAAACTTGCCAAGACCAGCCATTTATTGGGGAGATGTGATGTGAGCAATGGTTAAAGACTCTGAGAATATTTAGCCAAGAAATGAAAACCTCCAGAAGAAAATTATTTCAATCTTTACTTAACATACAGCTATGTGGAAAAGAAAATAGACCTGTTTCATAGGATATAGAGGGTTAAACCAGAATTAAATTGTGATAACCACACAACATGGAAAAAAATTCTGTCTTAGTCAAAACCAATAAAAGTTGGCAGATTAGCATCCAATCATCCACACATTTTTGGACAGAAAATTGTAAGAAATCCAAACACTAAAAATCCCAAAACTGTTTTAGTGTAACATGCTACTTTCACTTTTGATGCTCATAGAACCAAGTAAGAAAATGAAATAATTTTTTAAATGTGTACACTTTTATAAACATGCAAGAATAGTTATAGTAGCTTACCTGTGGCAAATCTTTATTCATTTTATTTTAAGTCTTAAGTATAAAATAATACAGCTGTAGCTTTTATGTTATGGATATTTGGATAAAATATAAACACTCAAGTCTATGTCTATTTTCACTATCTTTTGTTATCCAAGTCCTCTTGAATTCTTTATTCACTTCTGTGAATATAAAAACATTTACATGAGGCCTGGCTAGCGTATCTCAGTGGATTGAGCATGGGCTGTGAACCAAGGGGCCTCAAGTTCCATTCCCAGTCAGGGCACATGCCTGGGTTGAGGGCCAGGTCCCCAGCTGAGAGGCAACCACACACTGATGTTTCTCTTTCTTTCTAACCCTAATCCTTCCCCCCTCTAAAAAAAAATAAATAAAATCTTTAAAAAATAAAATAAAAATAAAAACACATATATGAAAAAGCATATAAGTAAAAGTCCTGATGTCTGGAAGAAAATACCAAGGAATCAGTGATCTACAAGTTTAATTTTGTCATCCAATTTCTAGGCAGTATTTTTACACACACAGTTAGGGAGGGTAAGATTTTATTTTTAACCAAACCAGAATCTTTTTCAAGAAATCAGGGAGGTGGGGAGGGCTGGGTGGGTGGGCCGGATGGGAGTAAAAGACAGAAAATTGTACCTGAACAATAATTAAAATAATTTTTTAAAAAAAGTTAGGAATAATAAAATAAAAACGAAAAAAATCAGCTCTTCATTTCTATAAAAACAATTTTTAAGGTTACACGGCATTTGTAATCTTAAAAAAATAATCAAGTAAACATTTAAAAAAATCTAGGCTGAAAGACATTCTGCCAAAAAAACTGGCCTGATTTTTCAAACAGCCATTAAACAATTTCATTAAAAACAAAACAAAACAAAAAACCCTATTCTACATCAGGAATCTACAACCTACAGCTTGCCTATTTCTATAAAGTTTATTGGAATATAGCCATACTCATTTGTTTACATACTACTTATGGCTGCTTTTGAGCTACAATTGAGAGTGAAGTACTTGCAAAGTGGAGCTGATCCCCAAAGCCTAAAATATTACTATCTGGTCCTTTAACAGATGGGAAAATTTAGATTGTGATTACCGTGTTTTCCAGACTATAAAACACACCCCCACCCCCCAAATTTGGGAGGAATAATGGTTGTTAATGCTGCCGTTGAGTTCTGCTTACATTTGCATTGGTGAAATATTATGTTATTTATATTATTAAATATTTTACATTTTTTTGTTCAATTTCCTCCCCTATTTTCCTCCTCTAAAACCTAGGTGTGTCTTATGGTCCAAAAATACAGTATATCATTTTATTTTATTAGTGTCAAACTGCTGGGGTGTAAAAAGGCATTTAACATTATGAAGGAGAATGCCCTTGTTTTTAGGAGATAGATTCTAAAATATAAGGGTCATGAGTCTACAACAAACCTTTAAATGACTCAACAAAAAGAAGTTTCAAAGTATATAGAGTGAGAAGGAGGATGTGAGAAAAGAAAGAAAACAAGTAATACAAAATGTTAAGCTGTTTACTGATGAATAAAGCTGAAGGGCATACAGTTGCTTATCATAGTATTCTTTCAGCTTTCCTAAGTTTTATAATTTTCCTAAATAAAAACTGAGTTATGAAGAAGCTACTCATTATGCTTTGCTACTAGAAATGAGCAGCCTGACTATCCTATGAATACTGACTTTGATTAAACACACTGGAAAAAAACCAGAGGATATGAGGTGACATGAGAATAAATGTTTAAGTTTAACTCCACTGTAAGAAAAGGGAAGTGAATACAGGAAAACTTACAATCAGATGAGTTAACCAATGTTTTTACTTATGTGCACACATATACAAATGAACATGTGTATGCACTGGTGAGCAGAAGGGGGAGTAAGAGAAAGAAAAGCAAGATATACATTAGACTTCCTTTTCAGCATGACAAAACTGTAGTGAAATGGTTCTAAAGAATAACAATCAAACCTAACTTGTGTGGCTCAGTGGACTGAGCGCTGGCCTGCAAACCAAGGGATCACCAGTTCAATTCTCAGTCAGGGCACATGCCTGGGTTTCAGGTCAGATCCCCAGTGTGGGGCACGTGAGAGGCAATCACAGACCAATTTTTCTCCCCCCCCTTCCCCTCTGCCTAAAAATAAATAAATAAATAAATAAATAACTCAACCTAACCACATCATCAATTTAATCTAGTGTGAATTTCTCCTTTCTGCAAAATACTGGTAATTAGGTATATACATGATTGAACAGAAATTTTTTTTATGTAAGTAGCACACACATTTAAAAAATTTGGTAAAACAGGACCATATAACTGATATTTTCTCTTTCATGAAAGGCTTCAAACACTGAAACTATAGGATCTATACATTCACTAATTCACTGTAAATTCAAAATTCACAAATGACCTATCACTCACTATGAAAATGAAGAAGTCATTAGAAGGTGACCAAAAAGCCTTTTAAAATATTCTATGTTAAAAGAAAAACAAGTATCTCAACTTCTGATAATATGTCTTTCCAGGTACAAAGCTTAACTCTATATTAACTAAAAATGCTGAATAAACACAAGAAAAAAACATGTACTTGTTCATTTTAAAAGCACTGAAGAACCAGTGATACCCTAAGTTTTGTTTATCAACAGGCCCAAATCGAAATGAAGGCATACACTGGGATAGTCAGATGGAGCACAGACTGCTGTAGGCTTGAGGGCAGGTGCTGAAGCATTCAAGACTGAGCTCAGCTGCCTGGGTTTCACTTGGCCGGGGATCAGAAGGCCACGCCACCAAAGCAGGCAGTCTAATACTTTCCAAAGAAAGTAAACAGCTCACATTTTAAAATTACCAAGCACACCAGAGAACAAGACAGAATATTAAGAATAAAAGACAAGCTTGAAAACAGATACTGGGAATAGAAAGCTACAACAACCAAGAATGAAGGAAACAACAAAAACTGAGCATGTGGCTTTGAAAAGGAAGCAAATTCAAATTTTAAAAATGCAATTAAAACGAAAAGCTCAATGAAAACAAATTTCCACTTCCTAAAAATGCAGACAGAGCAAATTCAAACAAATCCTTCACTAAGGATATGCTGGGAAAAAATATTTAAATCTCTTAAAAGCATCAAAGAACTAAGAGAATCATGAGGTATTACCAGGTCAAGATCCATGAGAAGAGGGAAACTAGAAAGTTAAAACACTTTGGGGAACACTTTTGCCTTGGAGCAAGTTACTTATCCAGAAGTGGCTGAGAGGATGAGCAGTGCTTCTGATAGCTGGGAAAGGTAGAAGATTAAAGTTGGAGTCAAGGTCTAACCAAGGGTAGAGGTCCCAGCAAACCCACCTATGCTTTGGCCTAGGATCCTAAAGGGCTACACCCTAGGAATAATGAGAACAGGAAGTAAACAGCCCTCTCAGAGCATTAGAATACCTCAGTTTATAATTAACTAATAAAACTGAAGATGTACATACGTAGACATCCCACATACAGATATGTAACCTCAAGAAAGTCTTGAATATACATGGCAACATATAGCAGCCTTATTCATAACCCAAACCTAGAAATAACCCAAATGTCCATCTAAGCAGAATGGATAAACTGCGGTATGCATACATAATGGAATACCATGCAGCAATGAAAACAAACTACAAACTACATCTATTTATATCAACACAAGAATATTGAAAACATAATGTATCACAAAAAGAGTACAAGCAGTACTGGCCAAAAACTAAGCTTATTTAGGGACACACACATAGGTGGTTTAACCCTTTAAAATAGCAAATAATGCCCTGGCTGGCGTAGCTCAATGGATTGAGCACAGGCTGCGAACCAGGCATCGCAGGTTCGATTCCCAGTCAGGGCACATGCCTAGGTTGCAGGCCATGTCCCCCAGCAACCGCACATTGATGTCTCTCTCTCTCTCTCTCTCCCTCTCCCTTCCCTCTCTAAAAATAAATAAATAAAATCTAAAAAAATAGTAATAATAAAATAAAATAAAATAGCAAATAATAATTCTGAAAAAGATAAGTGGTTTGGTTATCTTTGAGAAGAGGAAAGGGGAATAATTGAGTAACAACTCACTGGCGACTTCTGAAGTGTTGTTAATATTGTTATTTCATAGCCTGGACTGTGGTCAATTATAAGCTGTTTTATTTCATAATTATTTTATATCTATATGTATTTCATTACTCTCACAGGCAGGAGATACTGCATGTGACAAGAAAATTTTCTGAAAAGGAAAAATTTTTGAGGACGTAAATGTTACAGAGAGATCACTTTTTTTCTTTTAGAACTTTATTTTAAATTCACATAGGACTCCTAGCTCAGTCTCAGCTCTCTCTCAGCAGCTAACTACAGAACTTTATTCAAGTCATTGAACCCTGGGTCTTAGCTTCCTCTACTATGAAATGAGAATGGACCAGACAAGTGATCGCCAAAAGGTTTTTTCAAAGTGAAACATTTTAGAATTTTGAGAAACTTGTTCAGTTTTGGTCACTCATTATTATACATTCTCCTTGAGTTAAAAATGGACTCACTTTATATCATATACATAAATGCAGCATTAAATCACTGTTTTCTTCTTAAGAGCCTGGTTTATCAGCTCTGCCCATAGTGAGAAGTATGCCAAGTAACTGCTTCCAGAGAGGAAAAGTATTTAAAAAGATCCAAGGTATTAAGTTTCTTCTACTTCACAATGCCAACTTATGGTACATTAATGGCTTTTCTCTCACAGAGATTACTTCCAAAAAGAAATTATTTAGATTATAATGGCTGTGGTTAATAAAGGGACTGGCTGTTCTAGGGCTAGCTCACTGAATAGGATACTTCCTAAAGGCAGAAATTTTTAAGTACACCTATTCCTGTAGTTTTTAAAATGTATGTCTTGTCTAATTTATTACACCTCGCAATCCTTGAGAGGAAAGTCATTATTCTAGTTTTTTAACATTGCACCACAGCATGCTAAGGTTCAAAAGACAAAGATAAAAACAAACGAAAACCAAAAAAGTAATATAAGCTGAATAGTTATTCGGATCGATGAGTTTTCAATGGTTAAACATAATGGTTAAACTGTACATAGAATGTGTATTCTAGGGAGTTCTTCAGGTATGCTAATGGTACATATAGACTCAATCCTTTTTAAAACTTTAGACTTATATGGACACATAAGAGGAAAAGAAATACCAAATTTATGGATGACATGTAACTGAGAATAGCAAATACTGTAGGTGAAAAAAAAATCATGATTAAAAATAACTAGCAAGCTAAAATAGATGAAATATAGACCACATAAACTAGATATGATTAAGTTTAACTCCATAAACAAAAAACCTGGAATTGAACTACAAAACAACCAAACAAGTACAGGATGGACCAAATTGTCTAAACAAGCACAAAAAATTGTAAGCCTACCAGCTGATCCTAAGTTAAATTAGAAGTTAAACTGTAAAGTGGCTGCTCTAAATATGTATTAGCCTGAACTTGTATAAACACACTGAAACACATACCAAGCACAGTCACTGTACACAGCATTTCCTCAGCCATTCTGACAGGAACAAGTGTAACCAACATACAGCCCTACCCTCAAAGTCATTACAATTTAGGTTAAGAGGGTGTGGATATGAATACTGGTAGTTGCTTATTTAAATATTGACAAGAAAATTTATAAAAAAGATTCCTAGTCCATTCCTAAATTAACAAGAATTACAATGATTAAAACCAAGTTAAATCTTGAAAAATGTGTGGTATTTCAACAGGAAAGGTGACAGAAGGTTAAGATATACCAGGTAGAATAAACAGTGCAAGGAAAAAGCACAGAGGCAGCTTAAGTGTGATGCAAGTTGAAAAAGTCAGGATAGTATGGAGGAAATACAGTATGAGGGCAAGTTGAGAACACTAAAGTCTTTAAATGATACTAAAAAGGGCTGCAAATCTGACAAGACCAAGAGATATGGGTTCTAGTCCCACTTTGAAAAGCAGTAGTCAAGATCATATCAGGCCTTCAGTTTCCTCTTCTACAAAATGAGCTTCCAAAATCACTTTTTTTAAAAAAAATTGAAACAGTTTAAAGAAATGTAATATAAAATCACTTTACACTTCCAGAATCCCCAGAACTACATCTTGTACATTTGTATTTAAGAAAATAAAAAAGTTCCAAATTATTCTGAAACATCCCCTGCATAAAGCACCACCCTAATGCAATAGGAAGCAACTTCAAGTTTTGAACAATGATGACATTAGAAAACGTTTGCATTTGGAAGGGTAATATGGCGGCAATGGATAAAATAAACTTAAGAGATGAAAATGGCAAAGGAAACAACATAGAAAGGCTATGAAGATGATGTTTTCGATTACATTCTGATGCCATCTTCAACACTAAGTGTACCCAGAGGATGTTAAGCAGCTGGAGTTCTGAAAGCAGAAAAGTTAAAAGAATGTAGCTAGCAGAAGAGAACATACTAAAACCATCCTCAAGATATGAGAGGTTGCTATATAGAAAAGGGAAAGTCAAACTCACACCACTGAGCAGAGGTTTTTAGGAAAGAATCTGAGGCTCAATGTAAGGAAAGATTTCATAACATATTGAGTTCCCTGTCACTAGGTAAGTTCAAATACATACTGAATGACCACCATCATGCCCTGGCTGGTGGGGCTCAGTGGACTGAGTGCCAACCTGTAAACCAGTAACCCAAAGGGTTGCTGGTTCGATTTCCAGTCAGGGCACATGCCTGGGCTGCAGGCCAGGTCCCCAGTGTGGGGTGCAAGAGAGGAAACCACACACTGATGTTTCTCTCCTTCTCTTCCTCCCTCCCTTCCCCTCTCTCTAAAAATAAATAAATAAAATCTTTTCTTAAAAAATATAAAACTACAGAGACAGTAAAAAGATCAGTAGTTCTCAGAAGCTGGGGAAAGGGCAGACGGTAGAATATCTGATGCAAAGGGGACTTTTTTTTATACCAGTGAAATTATTGTGTATGATACCATAATGTTGGATGACATTAAACTTTTTCAAATCCATCCATAAAACTTTCAAGTATAAAGAATGAATTTTAATGTATGCAAATTTTAAAAAATCATTTAAAAGATTAGGGGATCCTAGCAAGGGATGTGATACAAAGACTTAACTAGATTATAAATGTATAAAACAACCTCACTGAGAGGGGTAGAAGGAAAAGGTTCTGACCTAGATTCACTGTGGAAATGAGTGACATCTCTAAGAATAAAGCAAAAGGAACTGCATATAAAGCACTATTTCTAGTTGACAAAATTTCCCAAGATGGCAGGAGTTAACAATTCTAATACTACTTTAAATATGTAATAGAATTAAACAATTAAATAAATGCGTGGTGGATGTCCAGGTTTGCCAGTACTGGAGTGGGAGTTTAAAGATAATCAAAGAAAGGAGGCAAGACTGATCCCCATGTGATAATACAGTGAATTAGCAGTAGCGTCAAAATATGAATTCATGTTTAGCTTAGTAAAGATACAGATAATTACCATATATAGATATGTGTATATACACAAATTAGTATACACAAATTAGTATACACAAATATATTTTTTGTTGTCAGCTAAAACAGTTAAATAAGAGCAACAATACTGACCCCCAGTAGGAATGAGCATACAAAATACCAAAATATTGGTTCCTAACACTGTTCTTGAATAAAGCGAACAAGATTTTTTGCAGAGACAACTGATTCTTGAATGGGGGCAGGAAATATACAAGATGAGACTGGCACATTTTGAAGTTCCAGAAAGTAAGAAATTGCTCAAAAACAAACACACGTAACAAAAACACACCATCTTGAAGGGACACAAGAGCCAACAGAAAGGTTCCCAATGGCCAAAACTAGCAACAATTTGAGCAACAAAATAAAGTAGTACTAAATTATAACCCAGGTATAAAAATAAATATTTGAGTCCATACTGCTATAGATAATTGAATGAAGAAAAGAAAAAAATCTCCCACACACAACTCCAAATAATTTACATAGTCTTCCATCAGGAAGGGATAACGTAACTCTGTTCCTAAGTATGGACTGTGCATAGTGACTTCTTTCCAAAGAATATACTACAGAGAGAAGGAGGAAAAAAGAGTAACTTTACAGCAAAGAAACCTGATGAACAGTACTTTAGCCAGGTGATCAAAATCAACATCAACAGTGATTAGATCATATTCATAGTATATATACCCTTGTTACAATGTGATAAAAATGGCACTGCAGCTATGGATCTTCCTCCCCAAAAGTCACAACTCCAGTCTAATCATGAGGAAAACATTGAATTCCAGTGGAGAGAAACCTAATATAATCCCTGACCAATACCCCTCAAAACTGCACAGGTCATCAACAAGGCAAGTCTGAGAAACTGCCAAAGTCAAGGGAAGCCTAAGAAAACATAAAAACTAAACATAACGTGGTATCTTAGATGGGATTCCGGGACAGAAAAAGGACACAAGTTCAAACTGAGGAACTCTGAATAAAGTGTGGACTTTACTATATTACATATATTAGTTAATTAAGACATATATTTAATAACAATATATTAGTCTATTAATTATAAGAAATATATTAATGTAAGGTGTTAATAGAGGAAACTAGGTACAAGGTATATGGAAATTCTCTGGATTTCTTAATTCTGTAAACCGAAAACTGTACTAAAAATAAAGTCCATTAAAACAAGAAAAGCTTTATAGTTTCTTCACTGGGGTAGTGAAATTTTACTAAGATACCCTTAAGGCTGATATGCAAAAGCAGTAAGAATAATAATTTAAAACCTTTATAAGAAATTAAGGGAAGAAAATACCTGACCTGAGAGTCAGCACATGGGGACCAAGTCAAAAGTCTGCCACTAACTTTGAAATCCAGAGTATGATTCATCTTTTCTGGTCTAGGTTTTTATGCCTATATACTGAGAAAGACAAAAACAGCCTCTGAAACCCTTATCAGTACACGAATTGTAAAATGTTAGAATAAATCTCTTCAGTAGATCATAATAGTAACAAAGAATTTTGCTGTACCTCTAATTTCTAAGAGAAAAATAAAAGCCAGGTTAAATTACATGAACGATTATCATAATAGCTTTGCTACTTCTAGAGTAGACTCCCATCATTGAGCCCTAGATCTATCCTAGGGTCCACTAATTAAATGATTTATTAACTACTGTATCTTTATCCTACAGTAGCAAAGAAGGAAAGGTAACGAGAATGACTGGCTATAAAAGTCACAAGTGAATACAGTGTTATGATCAGGAAGAGGAAAAGAACGAGCCTGGGATGTGCCTAGCTTAAAGTTCCAAACCCCACACAGGACTTATCTATTTTCAAACCAAAACATAACTTCAGATTCTAACCATGGCCAAAGTTATAATCCGCTTCTAATATTAGCAAATCAAATGTAAAAAGAAAATTAAATTCTTCAGAGCAGCATTAACAAACAGGGTGACAGGAACGAAGACTATACAGCATGGTGACCATAGCAGAGGCATCCAGAGACATCACAGCCTCCACAGATACATTCAGTTGCTTCCTCATCTTTTTCTGTCTTTGCTTTCACAACTGATGACCAGCAGACCAACTAATTCAAGGAAGCCTTTTTTCTAGTTAACACATAAATTACAATACCACCACCACCACAGTAAATGAACTTGGGATAGTGAGGGGTCAGTCAAAATTAAACAGATGAAAAATAACAGAATATAATCAGTGAAGGTGATCTATGTTGATTAGGAAAATTAGAGAACGGAAAAATAATCATAACGTATTCTGAATTTTTAACAAGGTTGGCAACGATTAAATCAATGTGGAGGAACACTATCACGTACAATAAACTTGATCCTTGGTTTCAAGAAAATCACAATCTAGGTAAGATGGTTAAATTAACAATTGCTGCACTTTGTATTAAGTGCTAAATGATGCATATGCAAAATGAATTAAAAGTTGTTTGGAGCCAAGTTTAGGAGTCACATTTAATTCAGGTTAATGAGATGAAAAAACATCAGTTTCTGCATCTACGATTTTGTTTTTGACACAAAGAATATATATTTCTCCATGTTACATTTCTACACCAAACTTACTAAGAATCTCAGGAAAAATTAAATGTTCTTGAAAAACAATTGCCACTGAGGATATTCTGCACTGTTTAAAAACTTGAGTTCCAAAAACATTTTAAGCAATGATGGTTGAGTCCAGCAAAGTGAAAAACACTACTAAGGTAAAAAACAGTCTACTCCTTTTTCCTTTTTAAAATAAAGCTTAGGGGAGAGAAGTTGGGAGGGAGGAGTGGGTGGGCTTGACTGGGAGTAAAGGGGAGAAAACTGAAAAAATAAATAAATAAATAGATAGATAGATAAATAAAGCTTAGCAACTGAATAGTACTACCTTATATTCACATGCTACCTAATGTAACCTTTGTGTAATTCCTGCATGTCAATCTGCCCCAAATTAAATATTTCTTTGTAATCACACATTAAAAAATAACTATAACATGAAACCTTCCCAAGGGCCTTAAAATCTACCTACATTACATACTCTGATTTTATCTTATTAGCAATTTATCTCTTAAAGCATTCTCATTATTTCTTTCCCCCAAATAGTTGAGTTTTCTTTAAATACTCAGAATTCATGTTTACCATTAGTACTATTGGTTTCACAGCTTCCAGTATGAAGAATATTCAAAAGGTGCAGTATGAAGAATAATGAACAAATCTCCAATTCTCAAGAACCCTTTGGTGTTCTTAGGAGTTAAGTCATACTTAAAATGTCCAATTATAAAAATTTAGCTAATCCAAGTTAGTTTCAAGGCTGCTAAGTGAATGCCCACTGAGTACTACAGTTTCTCTAAATATACAGCATAATCTGTCTAATTCAAGAGATAATCTGGTAATATCTTTTAAAAAATCCCTCTAAATACTAAAGCAAAAATTAATGATTGATCAGTAATCGACTTTTCCTTGTTAAAAACACCAATTACCCTATTTTTTTAGACTAAGCAGCTTCGCTGTTTAAAAAAAAAACCCTAAAAATTGTGGCATATGCTTCTCATGTATTAATATACTTACAAATTATGTTTTATTAGACCTCACTGACACCTTTTTATGTTAAAATTCACATAACTAAAAACTCACCACTTACCCATTTTAAAGCATATGATAATTAAGCGGTTTTTAGTGCACTTGCAATGTTGTGCAACCAGCAGCCCTGCTACCTTTAATCTGCTTTCTCTCTATAAATTTGCTTACTGTGGATATTTCGTATAAATTTTTTATTCACATAATATGTAGCCTGTTGTGCATGGCATCTCTCACTTAGCATGTTTTCAAGATTCATCCATGTTGTAACATGTAGAAGTAATTCTGATTACTCCATTGTACTGATAACAACTCATTTTGTTTAACCATTAATCAGTGTGTGAACAAATGAATTGTCCCCACCTTTTGACTACTGTGAAGTGGGCTGCAATGTACATGTGTATGCAAGTTTTTATTTGAATACCCGTTTTTAATTCTTTTCAGCAGAATTGCTGGACCATATGGTAATTTTATGTTTAACTTATCAAGGAACCAACATATGGATTTCCACAATGGGTGCACCATTTTATTTTACATTTCCACCAGAAATGTATAAGGGTTCCCATTACCCATTTTACAGACAAGTACCAGGTCAAGGATACAATCTAACCCAAACACATACTGGTCTGTAATGGGCATGTTTTGACAGCCCACCCACCTCTTTTCTGCAAGACATCCTTGTGGCAAGGATATGCCAAGACAGACTTTACTTCCCCTTACCCCCAAACCCCATTTATAATTTTGCCATGGATGGAAACCTGACCCAGGCAAGTATAACTCTTTACGGAATGAGAAGAGGTTCTGAAGAAGAAAAGTCTGACAGATTTGGGGCAGGATAAGCATAGTGGGAAGTCACTGCCATTTGCAATAACTGAACTTATCAGAGAAAATGAAAAGTATGCAAAAACCATTAGTAAAAAGAGAAAACCAGCCTGCACTGCACAAAGAGAAGCAGATGTAATTAAATAGTGACAGGTTATAATTTTTTGAAGACTGGTTAGACTTTATTTCCTGAACTTGTATATTCATAACATTGCCTATTTATTTAAAATAAACATTTTTTAATCTGACATACTTTGACTGAGTTTCTGATTTCTGCAACCAAAAAGCTCTTTCTAAAACAACCTCTGACTACCTCAACTTTATTTCCCTTGTAACTTTTTAAAGTAACATAAAGAGATTCTTTACTAGTAGTTGGATTTTAACAGTTTGTATAGAAATTAAATAACTTCTAAAACACCATACAGAAGCTTTCACAGGGGGGAAAAAAAGTATCTTTAAAAAACAAGAATGTGTCAGTAATTTTTAAATCCACATTTCCTTCAAACAAAGGTCTTGCCCTCTGCTACCCAGATTTCTGGTGGTAATAAACCTTAAGAGATGACATTTAAACTTCTTCCTAGTACCTGTTTTTCTAAATCTATTCACAGAATTCTTTTTTTTTTAAATTTACAGAATTCTTGAGTATTCCCTCTTAAATAAGGAAGCTGAATGCAACTGTATTATGGTCGGTATTATAAAATTGTACAATCACCTAGAAAAACTCCTGACCACCAGTCAGATCAAGAGCCATATATTTTCTCTACTCCAGTTTTAGATTACCCAGTCTAAGAAAACAATCCACTGTAACATCTAAAAGGTTTACCTTCAATTCCAGAATTGCAAATACGTATAAGTTTCATATAATAGAAATAGTAATTTCTAATTATAAACTAATACTCTAACATGCAACATACCTCAAATATAGGCAGGTACAAATCTGTTACACTATTTATACACAATCACTTGACAATAATTTCAAAGGCATAGGACATGTCTTGTAATTTTTAAATTATTTCTAGCATCTACTTAAAAATATAAGTTTATACAGAAAAGGCTGAGTAATGCCTTCTATTGAAAAACTTTAATAGGACAGACACAAATAAATAGGGATACACATTTTTTCAAGTTTTTCACTCCAATAAAACAACCCCAACAAAATTATCATTCTGTATGCACTCTTAAGCCTAAAGGCAAAAGTTTAGATTATAAAAATATAATCTAAACCATATGAAACCATATAAAACATACTGATCATACTAAACTTGTACATTTGTAATACAGTACAGTAACTTCCTCTCTTTGAGGTCTGGTATTAACGACTGAGCTTACATTTTATATGGCCATGTAAAAACATTATTTTACCATCAGATCATCTATTCAGACAACCATCCCTGATTGTGGAAATTCAACCTTCTATGTTCCCCCCCATTACCTCTCTTCAGTTCCTGAGTTTAGTGAACTATGTGAATGAATATGCAGTTTATTCATTTTCTCTTTTAAAAAGATAAAATCTCGACTTTTTTAAAATAAAAAAAGGAAACCATCACAAACTCATTACATTCATAATTGTAAAAGCCAAACTAATGGTATAAAGAATTTCTGCTATGAAAAAGCAGACTTCCGGCCAAGATGGAGGCATAGGCGGATGCACCGTACCTCCACGCACAACCAAGATAGGAACAACAATAATTTAGAAACAGAATAACATCCAAAGCTGACAGAAAATTGATTTAAATGGAAGTCAGACAACCAAGAAGTTGAAATAGACCTGTTCATCCAGGCCATGTAGGAGGGGCGGAGTCGGGCAGCTGGACGCAGGTCGCAGGGTAGAAAGCAGAGTTGGGATCAGGCACATAAGGCATCCGAGGGTGCGTAAGGCATCCAGGGCACGCAAGACCACAGCGGGTGGACCCTGAGTGCGCTTGCGGCAGCTGGCAGGCCCCGGCAGAGGGCAGCACCTGGCAGACCCAGTGAGGCGGCGATTGTAAAGCAAGGCAGTGCGCACGACTCAGGATCCCAGCACTGGGAAATAGAGCCTTGGGACACTGATCGCGGGCGCCTGTGGAAGTTGAGGAGCAGGGAGAGACACCCAGACTCACAGGAGAGGTGTTTGGAGGGTCCCACAGTGGGCACAAGGCCACCCACATGGGAATTGGCACCCGAGGGGCCCAGTTTGCTTGGGGGAAGCAGCAGAAGGGACTGAGGTCCCACGGAGAACAGAGCAACCGCCATTGTTCCCTCTCCATCCCGCCCCCAAATACAACGTCACAACGCAGCGACTGGGGTGCCCCACCCTGGTGAACACCTAAGGCTCCTCCCCCTAATGTAACAGGCACGACCAGACCAAAAAAGAGAGAGAGAGAGAGAGAGATGGCTCAAACACAAGAACAAATCAAAGCCCCAGAACTCATCCTTTTAAGGGACGGAGAAATAGCCAACCTATCAGATGCACAGTTCAAAACACTGGTGATCAGGAAGTTCACAGAATTGGTTGACTTTGGTTGCAAAGTAGATGAACAAATTCAGGCTATGATAAAAGAAATGAAGGAAAATGCACAGGGAATCAATAGTGATGGGAAGGAAACTGGGACTCAAAACAATACAGTGGACCAGAAGGAAGAAAGAAACAACCAAACAGGAAAGAATGGAGAAATAAGAATTCAAAAAAATGAGGAGAAGCTTAGGAACCTCCAGGACATCTTTAAACATTCCAACATCCAAATTATAGGTTTACCAGAAGGGGAAGAGGAAGAGCAAAATATTGAAATCTTATTTAAAAACATAATGACGGAGAACTTCCCCATTCTGGCAAAGGAAATAGATTTCCAGGAAGTCCAGGAAGCTGAGAGTCCTAAAGAGTTTGGACCCAAGAAGGAACACACCAAGGCACATCATAATTACATAGCCAAGGTAAAAATGAAGGAGAAAATCCTAGAAGCAGCAAGAGATAAGGGGACAGTAACCTACAAAGGAGTTCCCATCAGACTGTCAGCTGATTTCTCAAAACAGACTTTGCAGGCAAGAAGGGGCTGGAAAGAAGTATTCCAAGTCATAAAAGGCAAGGACCTACATCCAAGATTGCTCTAATCAGCCAAACTTTCATTTAGAATGGAAGGGCAGATAAAGTGCTTCTCAGATAAGGTGAAGTTAAAGGAATTCATCATCATCAAGCCCTTATTTTATGAAATGTTAAAGGGACTTATCTAAGATTTAAAAAATCATGTATAGTAAAATGACAGCAAACTCACAATTATTAACAATCACACCTAAAACAAAACCAAAAGAAACTAAGCAAACAACTAGAAGAGGAACAGAACCACAGAAATGGAGATCACATGGAGGGTTATCAACAGGGGAGTAGGGTGGGGAGAGGAGGTGAAGGTACAGAGAATAAGTAGCATAGATAGTAGGTAGAAAATAGACAGGGGGAGGGCAAGAATAGTATGGGAAATGTAGAAGCTAAAGACCTTATGACACATGAACTAAAGGGAGGGAATGTGGGTGGGAAAGGGTATACAGGGTGGAAGGGAGTGAAGGGGGGAAATGAAACAACTGTAATAGCATAATCAATAAAATATATTTAAAAAAGCATACTAAATTTTTCTCTGAAATTTTCATAACAAGGCTTCACATTTCTCCAATGATACACCAACCAAGTAGAAGAACATGGTTCCTTCTAAGGCCTTGATGTCTACTGTACATGGTTATAGATAAGTATAATTTGCTCTAATAGAGCAGATATGGACCAATTAATCAGTCTTGGAAAGACAGGAAAGATTTATCAGAGAACATGATGTTTAAATTGAGACTGCCTTCTCTTGCAGAAAGAGGAAGGAAGAATAATACTAGGGGAAATGGGGCAAGGGTGGATGAGAGCAGGGAGTTAGGCACATGCAGAAGTCTTGAGTAGAACAACATGATAATCAAGGAACTAAAAAGGTATAGTAATCTGTTTAGAATATGGAGTGAGCCCTGGCCGGGTGGTTTAGTAGGTTGGAGTTGTCATCCCATATACCCAAAGGCTACAGGTTCCACCCCTCGTTGGGGTGCATATGGGAGGCAAATGATTAATGTTTCTCTGTCACATCGATGTGTGTTTGTCTCTCTCCCCTCCTCTCTTTCTAAAATCAATGAAACTTATTCTCAAGTGAAGATTAAAAAAAAAAAAAAAGAGTGAAAGGCAAACAGTAAAAGAAAATGCACGTTTAAACATCATGCAATAATTCACTTTACATGGTACATTTTATTCCAAGGGCATTTACTCCATTAGGAGTCTAATAGGGAATTTGTACATGAGCACCACAGAAAGCAATTAAGGAAGCATTTCCAGTAATCCAGAAAAGAGCTGTTAGTGACCCAAATTTAAGAAAGTTGCCCTGGCTGGTGTAGCTCAGTAGACTGAGTTCGGGCAGCGAACCAAAGGGTCGCTGGCTCGATTCCCAATCAGGGCACATGACTGGGTTGTGGTCCAGGTTCTCAAGAGGGAATGTGCAAGAGGCAACCACACATATTGATATATCTCTCCCTTTCTTCTTTCCTTCCCCTTTCCCTAAAAATAAATAAAATCTTTTTTTTTTTAAGTTGCACTGAGAATAAATACATAAAGTTGAACCAGTAAGACTGGTGGGAGAGTAGGAAGTAGTGAAAAAGTAATACTCGCATTTTTCTAAACTGGACAAGTGAAAGACACTAAGTAAGAAGATTGTGTTGGATACTGGATGTGTGTGAAGGAAGTTCAAATTTAGACATGTTCCACTGAGTTACTATGGGACGCGTGAATGGGATATCTTGATGACCGGTCTAAAACTCAAGATTAATCTGACTGGAGACACACATTTGAACATCTTTCAATGTACAGAGGGCAATTTAAGCTAGGGCAGTGAGAACACCAAGGTAGAGCATGTAAAACACATGGGAAGTCAATAACTGAGCAGTGCCAAAAGTTAAGGGAAGGGCAGAGAAAGAGAACTGAAACAGAATTACAGAAATCAAGTCACAGCAACTTTTCTTAACAGATGAGAAAAGTGACAACCATGAAAATTAAGGTATTTCCCTAGAATCATAATGCCAGCTAAAAATGGTAATGGGAAGGGGCTGAAGCACTCTTCAAATCTAGTCCAACCTTTGTAAAACATTTACAAATAAAAATGTTTTTTAAAGTATGATTTATTTTTTTTTCAAGATTTTATTTATTTTATTTTTAGAGAGGGAAGGGAGGGAGAGAGAGGAAGAGAGAGAGAAACATCAATGTACGGTTGCTGGGAGACATGGCCTGCAACCTAGGCATGTGCCATGACTGGGAATCGAACCTGCGATGCCTGGTTCTCAGCCCGCGCTCAATCCACTGAGCTACACCAGCCAGGGCTACAAATAAAAAATTTTTAAATGCTGAGATTCTAGATTTGCATGCAAAAAAGCATTTAAAAAATAAAAACATGATTAGTGACTTTAAAAAGTTATGACAAAATATTACACATTTCATTTAACTAAACTCTTCACATACATGTTTTGAAATGTTTATTAAGAACGTACTTTAGGTTTTGATGTAATCTTTTTCAATCTCATTTCTTATCCTCAAAGGCAATAAACTATTAACACAGCCATCTCTCTCCAATTAAAAGTTTAAATATAACAAAACTATCTTAAGCTCTTATATTCTCAGAATTGTTAGCTAAAATATGACAAAAAATACATTTAAAAATAAAAGAGAAGGAAAATGCAGGACAAGTAAAAAGCTAAAAAAGGTAAAAAAAAAAAAGTTCAGTAACTTAATACAAATGGTAAAAGATTACACTACCAGGAAAAATAAATTTCTGCAAAATAGTCTACATTTACTTTTACTTTAAAAATCTGCAAAAAAACTGGATTAAAATGATTTTAAAAAGAAAAGAAAATTTACCATGGCTTTCTGGAAAATACAATACAGCAAACTTGGTCCAGCAAAAAAAGCCCCGAAGAGTCAAAGAAAACAGCTAAGGAAAACCCAGATATATTACTCTTTAATCTCTTATGGTGAACATTTCAAACTCAGTAAACACTGTTTTATATCTTCTTCTATCTCACTTTCTCTTTTACCCATCCCATACATTGCATCTGAACCAGTGACTAAACTTTTACTTCTGCTCCAACTAAACAGCTAATCAATGCAACTAAAACAATGTCAAGTCACTTTACCTTCATTTTTGAATTGAAGTTGGTATTATTCCAATTTTTCTGACTTTGGCTTCTTAAACAAAAAGCTACTTAAGCTAATTTTTAAGATATAAGTAAAAACTAACCCTCACTGTCACAAGAATGTCAATAAAAAATAATTTCCAGGGCTTCTAGTCAAGATGGCAAAGTAGGTAATTTGAGTACTCACATCCTCCTAAATCACATCAAAATTACAACTAAACCACAAAATAACCATTATCCAGAATTGTCTAAAATCTACCTGAACAGAGGTTGTATAACTAAGGATATACAGAAACCACGTGAACAGCAGTCCTATGACTAATATAAAGAAGCCACGTCAAGCCTGGCAGAGATACAGATGGGCTAGACAGACAGAGTATTAAAAATCAGTAGGCGTATCTCTGCTGCCAAGGTCCACCCTCAAGTCTGACTAGTCCTCCTAGCCCTATACACCAGGCCTCCCAGAGCAGGGTGCCAGTGCCAAGAATGGAAGTCCCCATAACTTCTTGCTATGATAACCAGCAAAGATTGTGACTGGGTAAGACAGAGGACTACTGGAGTCCCAGGTGTTCCTCTTAAAGGGCCCAAGAACAGACTTAACTAACCAATTGCCTCACTCATTCTGAGTTCCAGCACTGGGATAAAAACTCAAAAGGTGCCAAGCACATACAGGAAGGAACTAAATTATATGGCATCAGGGTGAGGGCTAGATGGGGAGCTTTCACCCAGAGAGAAGTGCTAGCAGAGGCCATTGTTCCTTTGCTGGCCTCCCCATACAGAGCCAGCAAGTGGGTGCCATATCTGAATCTCTACACTAATGACTGATTCCCTGAGACACTGCCCAACCCAACTTTCATGCCCACCCAAGCTGTTTCCAATGGCTTTTTCATACAAACAGCCAGTCTGGGCTCATGCTTCAGACTTTCCTAAAATCTCTGAAATAAGCAGCATCTGGCCTCAGCATGTCCTGGACCTCTTGCTCAGCGGCCCCAGGTGTGGCACTAGTGGAAGCCAACCTTGGTTTACAGCTTAGCTTTTCCCAGACATTGTCAAAACCAGCACAAGTATAGTCATCTGCAGACTGCTTTGTAGCTCATGCCAGATGGACCCACACAGGGCACAGGTAGCAACTGACCTTTGGACTGTACCTCCTGGGAGGCCCCAAAGCCAGCACACACAGTGGACAGCCTCAGGCCACATCACATTAACATCTAACCATCACACAAGGAAAACACTCAAGGGGCAATCTTAGAGGGTGCCAGAGCCCCACTGAAGCAAGTCCTTCTCCATGGAGTCAGTCTATGTCACATCCTCCTTGGTGGTCATGACCCATCTTCACAGCAGATCTACCTGGGGTAAATCCCTCCCATTTATGTGCTAACAGCAATCAAGCTTCAACTGTAACAGGAAGGTATGCACAGCCTACACAGGGAAGAAGGGAGAGGCATACCTGGAGCGCCAAGCTCTGCTGAAGGGGAAATCTGTGCCACTGGACCCTATAGGACACCTACTACAATAGGCCACTTTACCACGCCTAGTAGATGTAGCATCTCTACTGAACACACAGAAACAAACACAGGTAGGCTGGCACAATGAGGAGACAAAGAAACATACCCCAAATGAAAAAACAGAACAAAACGCCAGAACAAGTACTAAACAAAATGAAATCAGCAATCTATACTAAATGTAGAATTCAAAACACAGGTTATAAGGACGCTCAATGAACTTAGGGGAAGAGTAGATAAACTTAGTGAGAACTTCAACAACATAAAAAAGGATATTGAAACCACTAAAGTCAGAAATTAAGAATGCAATAACTAAAATCAAGAATACATTATCGGAAATCAACAGCAATGTAGATAAAGCGGAGGATCAAATCAGCAATTTGGAATATAAAAAAAGCAAAATATACCAAATCAGAAAAGAAAAAAGAAAAAGAAAAAAAATAATGAGGACAGTGTAAGGAGTCTCTGGGATAACTTCAAGTGCACCAATATTTGCATCATGGGGATGCTGGAAAGAGAGAAAAGAGAGCAAGAAATGGAAAACTATTGAAAAAAATAATGATGGAAAACTTCCCTAACCTGGTGAAGGAAACAGACATAGAAGTCCATTAAGTGCACTGACTCCAAAACAAGATAAACTCAAAGAGGCCCACCAAGACACATCACAATTAAAATGTAAAAGGTTAAAGACAAAGAGATAATCTTAAAAACAGCAAGAGAAAAGCAGTTAGTTACCTTCCACAAGACTCTCAGCTGATTTCTCAACAGAAACTTTGCAGGCCAGAAGGGATTAGCAAGAAATAGGCAAGGACACAAAACCACATCACTCTACACAGCAAAGCTATCATTCACAATTGAAGCACAGATAAAGAGCTTACCAGACAAGAAAAAGCTAAAAGAAATGATTACCACTAAACCAGTATTATAGGAAACATTAAAGAGTCTTTTTTCAAGGAAAAAAAAAGATAACCTGAACAATAAAATGGCAATACATATTTATCAATAATTACCTTCAATGCAAATGGATTAAATGTTCCAATGAAAAGACATATGGTAACTGAATGGATAACAAAACAAGACCCTTACATATGATGTCTACAAGAGGCTCACTTTAGATGGAAAGACATATACGGGCTGAAAGTAAAGTAATGAAAAAAGATGTTTCATGAAAATGGAAACAAGCACAAAAAGCTGGGGAAGCAATGCTTATACCAGACAAAACAGACTTTAGAGCAAAGGCTATGACAGAGACAAAGAAGAACAAAGCTATTCTACTTCTGGATGTTTACGCGAAGATACCCAAAAACTGTAAATAGAAAAGACATATACATCCGTATGTTTACTGCAGCACTATTTACAAAAACAAAGATATGGAAGCAACCTAAGTGTCCATCAGTAGAGGAATGGATAAAGAAGTGGTTCATATGTACAATGGAATATGACTCAGCCATAAAAAATGAAACCTTGCTATCTGCAACAACATAGGTAGACCTAGAAGGCACTGTGCTGAGTGAAATCAGACATTGAAAGACAAATGCCATATAATTTCATTTATATGTAGAATCTAAAAGACAAATGAATGAATAAGCAGAACAGACAGACTCCTAGATATAAAGAACATTTTGATAGTTGCCAGATGGGAAGAGGGTTAGGCAGATGGCTGAAAAAGGTAAACAGATTTAAAAGTACAAATTGGTAGTTACAGAATAGTTGTGAGGATGTAAAGTACAGCACTGGCAATATAGTAATATTGTAGTGAATATGTATGATATCAAACAGGTATTAGATTTACCAGAGTAATCATTTTGTAAATTATATAAATGTCGAATCTCTGGGTTGTATATCTAAAACTAATATAATAATGTGCATCAACTCTAACTGAAAAATAAAAATCAGTTTTAAAAAATTAACAAGGAAAAAATAATTTCCATATTGTCAACCAGCAGAGTGGAGATGAGAATCATAAAGAAAACACACTTAACACACATGAAAATCAAATCAGAGACTTTCAATTCTATTCGCAACAAAATAACTAACCCTGAACACCTTCCTGTCACATACAACCAGAAAAGTGGAGAAAATACAGTAACAATTATTATTAAGACACTGGACAATAGGGACTGCAAGACTGTGATCTGTGAAACAGGACAAACAGATCAGATAAGCCCTATGATCACACTTTCTACAGGGATGTACTGTCAGTACCATGGAACAGGGCTTGATACGCAGAGACAGAAATAGTTGGGGGAAGATGAAGTAGTTGGATTTTGAAGGACAGAGCACCAAAGAAAAAGAAGCAAAAGAGAAAAAGACAGAAAACATAGAAATCTGCACAGAGGTCCCCTTGCGCCTTTGGCTGAAAATAATGCTGCAAGTGAAAAACCATACAAAGAACTATGAAGGACCTATACATAGAACAGAGTAAAAAAGTTTTTAAATGACACACGAGAAAGGCCATGGTACAGATGTAAATTAAACCCAGAATATGGGCTATTTGGACTTCCCCGTAACACAGATAAAAGCAAAAACCTTAAAAGGATCAAGCTTACTATCAAACAAATTAACTGCCTGACAGAACAAATTTCAGTACTTTTTATTTTTATTTTATAAAAGATTTTACTTATTTATTTTTAGACAGACAGAAAGGGGAAAAAGAGAGGGAGAGAAATATCGATGAGTGTTTGCCTCTTGTTCACCTCTACTGGGGACCTGGCCCACGACCCAGGCATGTGCCCTGACTAGGAATTGACCTGGCAACCCTTTGGCTCGAAGGCCAGCACTCAATTCACTGAGCCACACCAGCCAGGGCAAATTTCAGCACTTTTTAAAGAAAGAGACAAAATCCAGGCTCTCAACAACGTTTTTACAATGTTCACCATATAAATGTTAGAAGACACGTGAAAATGAAATCAGTACTATAGAGAAACCTGCCTACTGATAGAGCCCACCTTACAAATTTCCTTATGCTAAAATCTGTGATTGGAGAGACAAATAGAAGCAATTTCCCATAGTAATGTAAATAAAATGAGTAAACAGATCCCACAGGAGGGGAGAGGAAAGGTATAAAAATCACAAGACAGACCTCCCTATTAATTACTATACAATATCTGATAACATATCACTGAAATAAAGTTCCTGAAACTAAAACTTCCATTAAGTCTCAAATAAATAGTAATTGCTTTAAATGGCTTTTAATGCTAATGAGTATTTACTATCATATATAAAGAAAAAACTATTATTTTTCCATTCAGAATTTAGGTATCTGGTAAGTTAAGTAAGGCAGAGCCTCCAAACCCTAAAGCAAGGAAATAAAAAAACATACACAATTGAAACAAACATCCCAACTCTTTCTTCTCAAGGAGGGGAGGCAGCGGAGCAACCTCCCTAGCAGACACAGAGATGCAGATCTTTGTGAAGACCCTGACTTCAGGTTAAGACCTGTGACACTATTGAGAATGTAAAACCTAAAAGTCAAGACAAGGAGGACATCCTGACTGACCAGCAGCACCTTGATTTTTGCAAGCAAACAGCTGGAGGATGGCTGCACTCTCTCAAACTAAAACATTCAGTAAGAGTATACCCTGTACTCGGTGCTTCCTCTGCAAGGTGGCATCGAGTCCTCCCTCTGCCAGTTTGTCCAGTAGTACAACTACGACAAGATGATCTGCCACAAGTGCTATGCTCATGCAGCCCTGTGCTGTCTACTACCCAAGAAGATGTGCAGTCACATCAGCCTGTGACCTAAGAAGGTTAAATAAGGCCCCTATACCACCTACCCTGGCCCACAGGGTGATCTTCTAAACCCTAGAAGCCCTGGCATCTCAGTAAGTTTTCCTTTCACTGACTGAATAAACACACAAAACATCCCATGCACTAATACTTACCTATGCATTGAAAGACAAATTCCTCAATGTATCACTCAAGGATCATGAGACATAATTCTGACAAACTTGGTTATTTTGATTTCTAAGTTTAAAGAGAACTAAAAGTAGTCAATTGGGAAGGAAGGATAAACTACTAGAAGGAGGTGTCATGATAACACAACTGACTAATGAAAGCCAACAAAAATGAAGAAAAGAATTATAAGAAGCCATAGAACTTGGAAAAGAACATAGAAAAGCCAAATTATAAAAACTATAAAAGCAGAGAAGCCCAAATCATTTAACACAGCCAAAAACAGACCTATTCTAACAGTGATGCAAGAAAAGTATCACTACATAACTTGTGTCACCAAAGATGACCCTAAATCAAGAAAAGGTTTAATTATACTGAAGTACAAATATACTGGGATTACAGCAGAGAATCACTTTTACAAAACACTGACATCAGTTGAAATTTAAAATGTTGGTATTCAACAATTTTAAAAAATTAAAAATTAAAAAAATGTTGGTATTCAAAGGTAAAAACAAGAAAATTCATTGAATATCTTCATAAGTCAACGGCTTACTACACTTACCACCAAAATTTTTTTACTTAGGGCAGTTATCTCCTTTCTGTCACTAATCTTTGTGCCAAACTCCTGGGGCCAATCTGGCTATTATATTCCACACCCTTTTCCAAAGAGTTCAAAAAGTATCCCAAGCTTAAGTTTTTTTCCCTAGTAACCTCTGACTTTAATATACTTAAATACATTCTAAACTCCTCCCCCAAAGTATTTTTTGGAAATCATCCAAATCTTCTACTTAAAGTTAGCCTAGAGCTGTAGTTTTAATTACCCAATTTGTACACGTGAATTATTCTTCACAGATATGCTAATAAAATGTTCTTTACTATGATCATGACAGTATTTCATTTAATAAATAACACAGGTTACTTACCCATAATACTGTTTCTCTGACAGACAAAACAAGGTAATCATAACATTACAGAGTTTAAACCAGGGCTGAAGAATTTTGAAAACTGAATACCCAAGATCTGCTCCATGAAAGAATTCAGCCTAGAAACCCAAAGTCCATAGAATAAATCCTTATTGGATGAGTTAACCACGTGTAGTTCAGACCATGAATTGGAAGGTAGAAGCTCTAACCCCGTTTCTACCACCAATTTACCATGATTCTTTAAATAAACAACCTGAAACATTAATCATGAGTTAGGAAATGGGAACTATACAATGCCACCTGTGTTGTTTACTTCCAAGTTGTTATATCAAATATGAAACCATTTTGTAAATTATAAAGTACAGTACAAATGTAAAATTATTTTATCCAAGATGACTCCTTTAGTGCTTTCTAAGCAAAACCTATCCCTAATCCTGGAGTCCTCTGCCCTCTTGAAAGAATCTACTTGGACAAACATTAAAAACAGTCTCTCAGGAACTGCATCTAAAAAACTGTGAGGACTTTCTCTATAGGGTTCTGAAACTGATGAAGATATCAAATGGTTTGGCTTAAGCATGGTTCACAAGAAGGATGTAATTATTTAGTACATTAACATTTTCAGAGGACCAAATTTGAAAATATAGTTCTTGTAAATATTGTTTAAAATGGCTTGAAAATAAGATTCTTACTTGAAGACTCTATGAGCAATACTCTCAGATGAGCACCAACCACCTTATACTTTCCTTCTCTATAATTTTTAAAATTGGTATAAACATTAGCAGTGTTATCAATGAACTAATCTTTTACAAGACCTCAAGAATCTAAAAACCCTAAAGCTGACTTTTCACCCTTTATCTGTTCATGAAAGGCTATGACATCATTAAATAAAGCACTCCAAGGCTCTTCATATATGTATTTTTAAAAATATTCTGGTACAATGAGAATCCAGAGGCAAAAGACCAAATCACATTTTCATCTGAAAATTTATTTTCCAGTGACTGCCTTGTGAATTGGAAGCTCTGAACGTCAAAACCCAGGATATAAAAACTCTCCCACACCTGCTTGCACTAGAGCCAGAACTTTAGAACTCAGAGATCAGTTTTAGTTCTTCTGAATCAAAACTTAGCAAAAGGTCAATTCCCAAATGGCATGGGCAATGCACACTTAAGTACATGATCTCAGTCAATCTGGCTACTTAGGCCCAGAAGGGCATTATCTACCACTGTAACAGATTTCATCAACCTTGAGATTGAAGCATTTGAGATGAATTGCATTCCCCACCCCTTAATTTTTGAGAAAGTACATCTGGTAAAACAATCTACAGTTGGAATCTTGCCAGAGAAAAAGATTCTCATTAGTCCCTTGCTCATAGTGGAGTTTTCCATTTAGAAAAATAAATATATAAAAGCACACTGTAGATTTATGTCTTGGAGAAGAGAGCAAACAGGGTATGAGGTCCTGAATAAGTGCAGATTCATTTCCCCGGCCTATGCATGGCCTAAATACCATAAATCAGGTCTCAGGGTAAGACTCAACACAGAGTATCTTTCAAACATTTACAAGTGATTAGATGACCCTGTATTTGATATCCTTGCAAACAAGCTGGATAAATTTTAGGCTGAATGTTAGAACAGCAGATTGCTAATTAAACAATCAATGTTAATTTAGAGGAGTGTTGCACCTGAAATAAAGAGCTATGTTCTCCTGGCTCCAAACAACTATGCCAAGCTCGTTGTTTTCTATTAAAAAAATACTTTTAAAACTGGCTACCAGTAAGCATTCACTAATGGTAGAGACATTCATGTATAGGCACGGCAATGCCCATTCCCTAGTTTCAAAATTGCAACTATCTGGGGAAATTTTCCACTAAGAGAATAAAGAAGAAAAAGAAGTATTTGATGAGGCGTATGTACATCTGTGTGTGCAGGATAACAGTAATCCATCCACCCCACGTGTATTTTTCCCCCTTTACCTTAAAAATGCCTCTTAACAATTTTAAACTTCCAGAAATTTACTTAAGATTGGAAAACAGATAGGTATCATGAAGCTATGTTTAACAATGACAATTTGGGTTTAAAAGAGCCAACATTATATCCAACCATCTCTTGGCTCTAGAAAAAAAAGCATAGAAATAGGGACTTTGCTGAACCAGATTACATATGACATCATCAAACACCCTCTCCCAATTTTCCTTAAATTATCTTTAACCAAAATGTTTATGCAAGAGGAGGCTCCCTCTCCAACTCAGTTTTCCTAATTTGTTTCCTTGGTAAGTTAAAAGTGAAGTGTCAAAAGGCACTATTATCAGAAGATTTGGAACGAAGAAAAAAAGCAAGAAGTGACTGCCTTTTGACCAAAGTCACCCAATGAGGCATTAATTTGAGAACACTGTTCTAATACAGTAACTACTATCCAAATTCAAAGGACTTTGTATGTTCTGATGAACCCATGAAATGGTATTGCTCTCATTCTCAAGGCTTAGGAATATGCAACATCATTAACAACTGTTTTATAGGAACATCATCCTTCAGAATCATTATGAGGGGAGCTCTTACCAAAAAGTAACATCAGTGAATTCATAGGAAAATATTTTTCATCGATAACCAGCTAAGCCTTAAGAGAGCATCTCTTTTGGCAAAGAACCAATAAAAAGAACAGAATTAACAGAGTATCATTTTGTAAAATCACACATTTCTTGAGTTTTTGGTATTTCCCCAAGACAAACTCTCTGCTTCCTTGCACCTGTAGATAAACAACTTCACTTTTAAAAATGGTTACATAATACCAATGGTAAAAACTCAGCTTATTTCAAATTAAAAAAACTCAAATTATGAGTTGTTTTTCTATCTAAAATTGAACATCAAACATTCCAAATACATGAGATGTTGAACAGTTCCACAAAATAATGAAATGCTCAGATAAAATGACATCTCTATTAAACTTAGTATTAAAATGTTATTTATAAAAAAAAAGAAAATTTTCAGAAGAGGCCTATGCTAAAAGGCCACCATATTATTATATACAAATATGAATTATCTGTAATGCACGGCAAAAAAATTTATGTTCACAACCATGTTTGATACTTTATTCTGATACATACCAGGTTCTGACAATTGTCACAATAAAAAGTTTCCTCAAATCAGGATTTTACATAGCTTATATAATCTAATTGTCATGTTAATTCAAAAGCCTGCTCTGTAAAAGTAAAGATGATTAACATATATGTCTGTCTTTTACTATTGCTGACTTAGGATAAACAGTGTTAAAGTTCTATTCAGGATTACAGACAGGTAACTCCAACACTTTAAAGAGAATCTAAACAAAACTGCAAGAAATTTGGACTCTGAATTCTTTATTTTAAAAAGTGCCCTGGCTGGGTGGCTCATTTGGTTGGAGCATCGTCCCATACATGCAAAGGCTGTGGGTTCCAATCCAGGTCAGGGCACATACCTAGGTTGTGGGTTCAATCTCCAGTTTGGGTTCATGCAGGAAGCAACCAATTGATGTTTCTCTCTCTTTCTCTCCCCCTCCTCCCTCCCCCTCTCTCTCTCTCTCTAAGCAATAAAAAAATGTCCTTGGGTGAGGATTAAAGAAAAAGTGCCTTCATCACAAAGTTTAAGAACTGATACTATTTTAAGATATAGTCTCCCCTTAAAATTTAGAATTAGGGAACACCTGTCTCAAATACTATGTCAACTATAGAGCAGACAGACTCTTGTTAATATGCTAATTACAACATACAACTTGACATAGTATTAAGAGTCATATCTACTTTTCTAAGTCACAAAAGTAAAAAATGATGCATAAAGCACATTTTTTAAAATCAAAGGTTGTAACTGGAAATTAGATATATGTAACTAAGATACAAGTAGATTTGGAACCCCCCAAATTTCCCTTATCGGGGTATCTAGGCACTCATTATTTGTTCTATACTACCTAGAAGACATAGACACTATAAATCAAAGTATACTGTGATAACTAAAGATGTTCCCATTTTATAAATTAAATGAAATGGTATAAAACATTTAAAAACAAAAACACCAATAATCAAGTTTCCACATGTCTCTTCTAAGTGAGGCATGCTGAAATACCAAAACTAGAAAGTTATACTGCCATTGAGAAAGTAAAAGTTGAGTTTTAAATTTTCTTTTTTTGGGGAGTTTTTTTAAAATGAGTTGAAAAACTTATGTTAGAACTAAAACTTTAGCTAAAGCATTAAATGCTGTGAATAGACATTTATGAATAGTGAAAATTTAGGGAATAATAAACAAAGCAGAATTCATGGTTACCATATTTACACATACTCTTTGTTGTGTTTCAGTGCCACATGATCTGATTCAAAGTAATAAACATCAGGATCATCATCTTCCTCTTCTGTAATGTGCGGATTGGCACTCTCTTTGGCAGATGGCAAATTTCCAATATTGAGTCTTGCCTCTGAGGGTGGCTTAATTTGTCCTTCACTCCCATAATTTTCGGAGTCACAACATATCCCTTTTTCATTCTGAGAAATTTCATCAGCATGTGTGGGAGACTTACTTATATTATCACTAACAGTTGCATTTGTTTCGTTAGGACTAAGATTATTCTCCTCAAACTGTCCATTTTCTCTGCAAGGAGAACTGTTTTTAGTGGGACTATTTCTGGTAGGGGCTGCCCTTCGTGGTGAAGTTCTCAGAGTGTATCGATGTTCTTGAGGTTCTGATAAAGACATCGTTTGAGCTGAAACACAGTCTAGAACAGAAGATGGTTCCAGCTCTCCGGAAACTGGCATACTCTCAAGTCTTGTGTCCAGGGCGTTATTGGTGTTTTCATTACACTGCTCTTTTGAGGCACTGCTATCTCCCACCACATCTACTTCCTCCTCAGAATCCCTTAAAGATGACTGAGTTTCAGGAAAGGGGCCTGTAGCTGGCTCAGTTGTCAGCTGATTAACATGTTCCACAGGCAGGCAGGCAGTTACTATTTTGTGGTCCTCCAACTTGACCTGCACTTCTGAATTCGTGCAAGGCACGTTATGGTCTACATAACTGTCCTCCTTCCTACTATCAAGGAACATTGAAGTGTGGGTGTCGGAATCCCCATTTTCAGCTACTGATTTTTCCTGGAACACACAGGAACCAGTGCTGTTCTGTTTAGTGTTCCCATCAGGCTGACAGTCATCACAGTTTATACCAGCTGAATCACTGTCATCAACACCATTGACAGCCAAATAGCCTGCGATTTCTTCAACTACTGCAGAATTAAGTGGCCCTTCCTCACTGACATTCACCTTTTTAATTTCCCTTTTCTCACAATCATCCAGTATAAGACATCGACAAGCTCGTTTAGTCCCTTGAAAATCTGCATCATTGTCCACTACTGTATTCCTCTGTTCTACTGACTCCTTGTCTGACTTTATAGGTGAATCTTCTTCTGAACTGTTTGGTGCTTCAGATCTAAGACAACGCTTAATTCTTTTTAAAACTGGTGAAACGGGTTCTGTTTGCCTTTTCTCACAATTTTCTACAGCCTGCCTTTCTCCATTATCTTTTTCTGAAGAAAGTCCTCTTTTCCTAGGGCTTACCCATGATTCTCGAGTACTTTGCTGTTTTAAATCAGTAGTTCTCCCACTATTATTTCCCTTCTGAATTTGCACAGGCTCCGGTCTCTTCTTTGGTGATCTTGATCGTACTTGAGAATGAGAAGATATTTCTTCAGGGTGAGCAATGCTACGATTCCTTAAAGTTCTACCACAAAAAGATTCATCCAAGCCGTTTAACCCCACTGTTGATCTTGTAACACGAGTAGATCGGGAAGCAGCCATACTATGGCAAGTCCCTACTATACGGTCATCATGATCCACTCATTGGGAAACCTTCAAAAATGTAAACAAAATAATGAGAAAAAAGGTAATAGTTAATATACCTAAAACAAAAGTATAAAGCTACAACTTTTTAATCCAAGTATAGCCAATATTAATAAATTATTTAATATAATGTACTGTATTAACATTTCAAAAATGCTATTAATAGATAACCATTCATTATATGGCACAAAACATGTTCCAAAAATCATTTTATATATTTTATACACAGTAACTCACTTAAGTCCACAACAACTACAATAGGTGCTATTATCATCCCTACATTACAAGTAAGAGGACTGAATCACACACATTTTCAGTTATCTGTCCAAAGCCACACAGCAAAGTGGCAGGGCAGGGCTCTAGAGACCAAGCTCTTAACTTGCTTCACTGCGCCTCTGCCTTTCACATCGGCACAAAGGGTCCAAAAAAGTTGTCTCAAAGACAGAATTACACCTGGGTTATTAAAATAATAATCTTGAACTTATATAGCAGCCATCACAAAATCTATCCCAATCATGTCTCATTTTTTCTCAAAATATTCCTGGGACATAAAAAGGCAGGAGCTGTTCTTTTTAATTCATTCTTAGTACAAGGAGTTTCAGGTCAAATCCTCTCATAATAAACTATGTGGCATCCAAAAAATTTTGGTTGCAGTAGAATTTTTTGTAATTAAGCAGACTAACAGAAATCATAATCTTAGCTTGCAGTGGCTAAGGGCCAAACAGAGTAAAGCCAAGCCTCCCTAGTCACTAGGGAGGGGAGCCATAAACTGGCAAGTGAAACAAAGTATATTCTGAAGAGAATAGAAGAAAAAAGGAAAGAAGCCCCTAAAGCAAATATTACATTTAAGAAATCAGGAGTATACATATAACCCCATCCTTTCCTTCTCAGAACTCCTACATATGTGTATGCTAGTTACAAGGCATGTTGGGGAGATAAGCATTTTCTGCTGTGAATGTTTGGTGTTTATAAGACAAATATGTGAGAAAAACTGAAAAAATGCACCCACTGATCCATTTGGATAAACTGAGGGGTTTAGTGGTTATTTTCCAAAGGCTCTCTCATCAAGCAGAATAAAGGAGCTGTTAACATTTCCGGTCTCCATTCTTCTGCTGTTCTGTTTAGCTTTCACAAGATACTTTGCCACTTCACTGTCTAACTTCAAATGGGGTGCAAGACAGAGAAAGAAACCAGTAACTGTAGTACAGAGTTTCACAGTACCCCCCTTCCTTTCTGCCACTGTTACAACAGATTCCCTCTCATAACCCCCCAAATGCCATTCTACCCGTCCCCACAAATCAAATACAATCTATCCTTTGCCTCAGCTAGAAGTCTCTAATAGTGGAAAGGTTATGAAGAACCACAGAAGACACAGCAACATGTTACGACACACAGAAAAAGAAATATTAAAACTTAGAAATAAATTCCTCACAGTAAACATTTACTGTTTTGGGATTCACTAGAGGAATCTGACATGTAATTCTCTTTTGTTAAAATCATGTGAAGATTACAATCTATTATTTTTATTCACAGATAATAAACACTGAATGACCCATAAATATCTAGTTTTAATTACAAAAAGTTAAACTTCGAATGTTTCAGAAGAGCACGAACTTAAAAATATTGACATAAATTTGTTTCATGTACCCAAATCTGGAGCTGTCAAACTTGAAGGTAACTGATTTTTAAATATTAAATACCTATGGAAATATACAAAGAAAACAGACTTTACTTATAAAATTGAATGCGAGTATCTTTGATGCAAGTTTGATTATATTCATAATTTCTGGCTCAAATATACCATACTTTGCCATGTATAATGTACATTTTTTTGCCCAAATTTTTGAGGCAAAAATAAGGATGCACATTATACATGGGTAGTACTAATTCCATATCTATATAAATGTTTTTAATTCTTTTATTTATGCTTATGCATTAAAGTGTAACTGTAGAAAGAAGTAACGATATCCGTATGTAAAATAATACCCTGGAATATAAAAATCAGTTTTGTTTCTATATAATATAAAAAAATAGAAATAAAAAATTATAATGAAAGACTTTTTTCTTGAAAGTTTGGACCAAAAACATGGGTGTGCATTATATATGGCAAAATACAGTAGTATTGGGAAAATGTTTTACAAACACATAAAAACAATGTAGTAATCTTTACTTTTTAAAGTATGATGCCAATTAAGGTTATATAAACCTCAAAATCATTCCAGTAACTAGCATTCTTATCCTTTTTATTCTTTCTAATTTGAATGAAAGTAAAATCCCTGCTTTGTCATTATTAATGAAATAAGCCTATTATTATTAGCACCCAGAAGTACTATAAACATGTGTATCATTATAAAATTCTACCAGAGAGGGTCTATTTCATTTCTTCACCATTTCAGTGATTAAAACACTGAGTAAAATGAAAGACTAAACCCTCTGGTTTCTTTTGCTAAAAATGTTTTATTCCATTCAACAAATTCAATGAAGCCCAAGTTTTATAGTTCTCAAATCCTGTCCTATTAGGTCATATTTAAAGTGAAACTGTTTTATAAACAAAGACCTTCTGGTATCTTAAACTCTTGTAACTTGAAGTGTGCCAAGAGGACCTGCATCATGGACATCTCCTGCAAGATTGACTAGAAATGCATAGTACCAGGCCCTGCCCCAGACCTATCAATTAATCAGATTCCCAGGGGATTTACATGCCTATGAAGGTATGAGAAGGAGTGCCTTCCAGTACTACACCCAAATAATGTTTTACTAATATAGCAGTGTTACCAAGTTTCAAACTACTGTATTTTGCCATGTACGGTGTGCACTTTTTTGCCCAAATTTTTGAGGGAAAGAGAAGGATGCACATTATACACGGGTAGTACCTGAAATACCTTGTATCTGTTCTTATGTTTTATAATTATTTGTAACAAAATTCCTTGTACCGTAATATATTCAAAAGTAAATGCTAAAATTCCTTTATAATACAAAAAACAAGCATCTAAATATAAATGAATGAAAGAATTATTTAATGAAAAATTAAAACAAAAGCTTTTCCTGAAAGTTTGGGCCAAAAATGTGGGTGCACATTTTACATGGTAGCACATTACACACAGCAAAATATAGTAAATTAGACTTAATAAAAAATTTATAAATAAAGCCACAATCTCTTTGGTAGAGAACTGTAAAATTCTCTGGCCTTCAATTAACATATTGCATGATCTTAAAGTAATAAATTGTTTAAAATTCTGAAGAGTTAAATAACATTTTAATACTCTTCTCTCTAATGATTTTCTTCTGTCCTAACCTTCTTCTTCATCTTTCCTATTTTGGACAGGCATACTTTCTATAGTTATCTGATAAACTGAATACAAAATTCAATGACCAAAACAGGACCAAAAATATCCTGATTATCTCAACTAAGTCTAAACACTGTTATGCCATGCTTAGCAAAGCATTAGAAATTAAAACAATTGTTTCCCTCATTTCAACTGCATAATGGTTACTGAAAAACTTCAGTGAATTTCTCTGGAGCACAAAATAAAATTTCTGACAAAAATTAAGTTGCTAAGGAAATGGAAAGAAACTCAGTTTCAAACTAATATCTCAGAAAAGACTGCTAGTTAACTAAATAGGAGGCACATGGTGAAATCCTTAACCAAACTCAACTAGAACTGGAAATTCAATCACTCTAGTCTTAAAATTAAAGTAAACTTAACATATTCATATGAGCAAAACCCAATCTAGCAATTAGAATAAAGGTTTCCATATCCACCAACTGATGAATATGACATTTTCTAGAATACAGGGAAGAGAATACAATAATTCACCAGAATTAAATATACTCTCTCCTCTCTTCCCTACCCTCAAAAAGTTTTCATCCTATTGGAGGACTTACCTGAGAAGGGTAGCAGTCAGCCAAATTTCAGTCTTTCCATTCATATTAAGCCCCAAATCCTACCTATAATTCCACATATCTCACCCATTTATTTTATGTTGAACTAACCTTCCCCCGAATTTGAATCTATTTTTACCTCAAATTGAATAGGGTTCTGAAGCACTCTCTGAAACAATATCAGCTATGTTTCAGATCATAAATTTCTAGACCCCATGATCATCACATCTGCAGAAGTCTGTCAATAAGAAGTGACAGAAAAAAAAAATTAAACTAAATGATCCACCTAATGAACACTACTCCAGCTATCATCTTTATTTAAGAAAAAGAAATCTCAAAATGATACTGGAAAGACATTGCCTGTAACGTTTTGCTCCTACTACAATTACCAGAGTAGTATAGTTTATTTTGGGGATTAAGTAACAGTAATCTTCCATTAACATCACTGTTCTAGTTGGTATTTATAATGTATTTAATTTTATTAAACGGACAATTTTTAGGAAACTGGTCATGGTTAACAGGTAGACAAACCAAAGTGAAAAGCAAAAGGAGCAAGAACAACTGGAAAGTGTTACCCATATGATTCTTTTTCTGTCTGTCTAGAACAGCGATTTTCAATACATGCAATACCTGACTATTTATAAATGTTAGAGGCACTGACCTCTTTTCCCTTAGAATTGCCCCACCCCCCCCAAAAAGACAACAGTCAACACAACAATAGCTGTCTGGTGTGAGTAAATCAAAATTACAACTATTTTTGTGGTGGTCAGATTGGCAAAAAATATAATAAATTTTTTGGTGTGCTGCAGAATTTTAGTAATTAGCTGATGTGTTATGAGATAAAAAAAGGTTGAAAATTGAAGGTCTAGAATATAAACGTGAACTGCTTAATAATGGATCAGACTATCCTCGTCACACAATTCTTTTACCACAGTTTCTTCAGCCAAGCAATTATATAATTTCTAATAGGTCAAAACTATCTATAAAGTTAAAAGCAGACAGTGAAACCTGGGAACCACCTATACAATTCAACTTACTCTTTAATATTAATCTCTGAAGCCTGGGAACTCTATTATGTATTGTCTTGTATAAAAGGATCTTTTATTTATTTCCCATTAAGAGAGATAGATGTATGATAGATGATAGGTTGATTGATAGATTGATAGATTGATAGATAGATACACAGACAGAGCTGAATGAATACACACTTAAAGAGACAATTGGGGAAGAGGAGAAGTCAAGGAATTTCATAATGCCCTTGATCAAAAATACCTAGTGTTAAATAGGCTCCAGAGATTACAATGTACTTAGTCACTTCATTTATCCCCCTGCTGGGAAAAGTGGGAAAATATTTATCCCCATCCCATTCCCTATATAACTCTATATTCCTATGAACTTCCCATGCAGAAAACTATAGAAAAATAAGAAACTCCCCCCTCAAAAAAAAAAAAAAATCAAACTGTAGTTGTCTTCACTACTGCAAAACTAAATAACTTACCTGTACAACCAAAGATCTATCATTGTGGAAATATTATCTCTTTTCCTTATATCCTGAAGGAGTTGGAGCTATGATCTAGAATAGAGCTTAAACGTCAGGGTTTCAGACTTTCAGCTTCAGCCATGGAGAATACTAGAACCTCCTAAATTCCTTTCTTTAAAATAAAATAATAAAAAAAAAAAGAATTAAAGAAGCAAATTAACTTGTGCTAAAAGATTTACCCCTTCTATAATAAGAAAAAATAGCAGGTAACAGAATATCTAGTTACAGTATTATCACTGGTAATTCTTGGTTAACTCTATAGTCTCAGAGACACTAAGAAACTGGAACAGGATTTTTAAGAACCACCAAAAAAAGCTTGACATACACTAAATCCTTACGACTCAGGATTAATTTGAGTCAAAATGTGACTTGGTTCTTTTTCTAGAGTCTCAGGCAATATTTTTTTTGAGGTGACCCAAAGATTGCCCTTGGTAAGAGTCTTCATACAGAATTTATAAACTCTTATTCTAGAGATGTTCCCAAATTTTGGCCTTTATATGCAAAACTGAGAACTGAAAAACAAAAATAATTTAAGTTACGCACACCAAAGAATCAACTAAGTCTCCTATATCTACATGATAACTTTGATGACTATTAAAGTGCTACAAGACTATTTCTATCATTTTGAATACGGATTTTCAACAGGGACAAAAACAGTAAGTATTTCTGGTTTTAGTACCCAGTTGTCCAGATATTTTAATTACCTTAATTAAATTCAATTTCTTGGACAGTATGTTTAGTTACAGCTTTATTTTATAACAATGTATTATGACATCCTTTTCAGCCAATCTGGCTAAATGAGTTATGAAATGTCCATTTGGAAACAAGGAGGAACTAGGAAAAAGACTAAGTGTTTATGATGGAAACTGTCACTGTATTATAAACACAAAACAAGATATTCTAAAAGTGACACTATTTTTGTTGAAGGATTATAATTTTAAAACTGATGCAATTATCAAGTTTTGTAAACTAGATTTACTGCCCAGTAAAAACAAATTATGGTTTTAGTCAGCTAGAAAGGGAGCAGTGCTGACTGGTATCTGGTATCTATAGATGCAACGTCTCTCAAATGTGCCTTACAATTTCTTGAAAATCACAAGGTAGGAAAACTATGTAAGATAATTTAATACTACACTAATTTTTTTTTTTAATTAACAGGAGGGTACACAGTGAAAACAGGGTCCTATAAAAAGTAATCCTTGACTTGAAAATTCACTCTTCTTATAACAAGGATTCCAACTGCAAACTCCTTTGTATCCAACCCTAAAAGCCTTTCACAAACATGGCAAAACATATATTATATTCTACAGTACATAGTGGTAATGGCAATCATCACAGTCTAAGAGGATCAACGATGTAAGATGTGTCTGAGTATACACTGATACGCCCATTCTAGCACTCTACCAAGTTCTAGTCAGCCATGTTATTACCTTTTCGTACAGGGTTTATTATAGGAACATCATCCGTTAGGGTATTTACCAGGCAAGGATATCGCCAACTGTTATTTTCACAGAAATGATACTTGCAGCTGAGTTCAACTAGTATTAAGACAGACAGGA
Source organism: Tonatia bakeri (assembly GCA_004024845.1). Classification (NCBI taxonomy): domain Eukaryota; kingdom Metazoa; phylum Chordata; class Mammalia; order Chiroptera; family Phyllostomidae; genus Tonatia; species Tonatia bakeri. The sequence continues at coordinate 59,446 of PVIA01005214.1, forward strand.
TCATGCAGATGTGTTTCTAAAAAGCCTGATACACTGAAAAACAAACTGTAGTCAATTAATTCTACTAACACTACAGCCTGCTTGGCCTTAATTAAGATTACATTTTTTCTTACCTTTTTAAAAGTGTTTCGCCTAGTATTTGATTCCCAAGCGTCTGCATTTATCTGTCATCACTGTTAATGTCCATGTTACACTGAGACTTCAGGTATTAATTATTTATATGGTGTACTAGCACAACTTGGTATCTGTGAAGGGAAACCACAATATAGTCACTATGGATGTGTAACTGTTTACAGATTTACGGATAAAACTGGTATTTCTAAACACACAGCACACTGCATTTTCTAATAAATTACAAAAATAATTCCTTATATTTAGCTAAAAAATGCGTTATCTTCAAAGACAGATGACTTGCTAATAACGCTCTTACAAATGTTTTTCAGAGTACCCACATAAAATATTTCAAAATTTAAAATTCTTACAAATTTGAGAGCTCCTCAGATTCCATTTGACTATCAACATAGATATACATCATTTTCTAGAAGTCTGTAATTTCCCAGACATTAGTAGAAAGGTACTAGTTTTGTGTTATACAATAATCTTAGGGAATAAATCTGTAATGCTTAAGAATGCAGTAAAAAAAGATCCCTTCAATGTGATTTTAATGTATGTGATAACTTTTAAAGTAATATTTTTGCTTTGCTTAGATTATTCCTCTGTGACTATTTCGTCAACATTATTTTGGAAGTAAATAGAAAATAAATATGACAAAATAAATGAAGAAAAATGAATGCAGTTGTAACTATACAAATATCCCTTAAAAGCCAGCTTCTTAAAAGGTGAAAGATTTATACAATCTGAAGAAAAAACAGAATATTAAAAGCCAGCTTCTTAAAAACACAGGCTTGGTTGTAGGCCACAAGTCTGAAAAACACACAGATGTGCTTAAGATGAAGAAAAGCATTATGTAAAACTTTTTTACCAGCTTATAAGTGGAAAAAAGTGAGCTACCAAAAAAAACACTTATTCATGTATATCAAAGAAAGAAACCTATGAATGGCATTCTAAAATGATTCACAATGGTACTATTCCAAATTCCTATGCAATAAAAAGAAAGACTAAGGCTCTACCAAGAAAATGCAAATAGCCTTATGCTGTTAGGTGGATAAAATGTGTTACTGAGGTTGTCCATCTGTCAGACCTTCTCAGTAAAATCTTTCATTAATGTTAGAGAAGAAACTAATATATCAAATATATCTCAATTTTTTAATTAAGAAAATAGAGTACATAGTAAGAAACCCTGACATCTATCCTCAAATATTTAAAACAATTCTCTATTCACTTTTTCAAATGTTAAAAGACATTAATAACAAAAAATTAAGTTTTAAGTATTCCTTAAGTTGCTATAAATTTTCTTGTAAAAAGCAAGTAAGTTAAACCAATCAAAACTCTTGTATTCCCTACACTGCTCATTTCATTCACTATACATTTCCAATTTAAGCATCATGCACAAATGCCATACGCGTTCTGCAGCAGATAAACTACTCTGAACTGTAAAACCTACAATTTTTTATTTGAATTATTTAACTATAGTAACTCACTTCCAGAAGAAACCTGGCTATTTTGTCTTTAAAAAACCATACAAAATGGGAAACAAACCATTTAAAATCTTATTCCTAATGCCTCTTATTTATTGCTTACCACAGAGCTCGGCTTGTTTTCATGTACTAATAAATTCATTGACTATTCAAAAACCAATCTTAACTGAAAAGAATTACTTTTTCTACTGTTTGCAAGCTAACACTGGTACTACTGTGTCAAATACATTACAGGACCTCAGATTCATGGCACATATGAAATCACTTCAAAAGCCTACAGAAAATCTTACTAGAAATGATCAATGCTAGTGATATAGCAAAGGCGTAAGCCACACAACTTACTATAAAAATAAAACTATGAAATCTAAGCTAAATCCAACCTAAATTATACGACACTGATGGTTTTTTTAGTTTAATAAGATCCTAGGAAAATAGTCAAAAGAAAGGTTATACTACTACAGATTCAATTCTTCAGTTGTTATAAGTGAAAATATCAAAGATGTGCACTACATTATGCCTTTAAGTAATTTTAAAAGAAACAAAGAGGAATATTCAAAATCGGTTCTAAAAAACATCTGGAAAGGTCAAAGACCTTTCCCAGACAATTAAGCTTATCACAGTTACCTGCTATAGAGAGCTGAACCAATTTTTTTTAAGGAACTAAAAAAGAAACTTGTTTCAATATGAGGCATGAGAATGCAAGCAACATAAAAAGCAAAAGTTTATCCGGCTTTAATTGGCTTTTCTTGTCAAATGGGGTGGGATTTTATTTGTGCATTTCCTAAGGGTTCTAAACTGTTCATGATACAGGGCGAGGCTGTACAGCAGAGAACTCTTATCAAGGCGGGATTAACTTCTCAGTGCTGCCTACTTCTTTCTCTTCTGCTTCACGTGTGTGTACTACAAAATAATTGTTGCAAATGACGGGGAGCCCAGCAATTAGCGGGAAAAAGGTTCTGGAACCCAGTCTGCCATCTTGGCACTGGTTCAGGTCCTTCATTATTTTGTCCACAGTCAGATTTTCCGAAATTTCTGGGAACTCCTTTTCCATAAATACTCTCAAGTCCTCCCTTGTTAAGCAGCCTGTATCCTTAGCAAGTTTGTGAAACTTGAACATTATGGTTCCCATGGTGTGTTCCACGTGGGAGGGCATTTTAGTGAGGTCTTGGCCAAGATGAGACTGGACTGCTCGGGTGACTAGGATGCGGAATTGGTGACAAACCAAATTTTTATTCGGTACAAAGTATAACCAAAGAAAAGTACTTTTTCTGCTCCCTGAACTGGACCTCCCATAGGTCCAGTATCTTGGATTTTAGATATAAGCCTATTTCAATGTCAAAAGAAAGCACAACAAAGAACATCAGATTTAGTGGAGGGAGACAGAAGTATGATTTCTGTCCCTAATAATAACTGACCATATCAAACCACTTTGTGCTTCATTTTTTCATCTATAAAACAAGAGACAAAATACCTGCCTACTACCTCTCAGAGGGTCAAAAGAGATTATGTCTGTGAAGTACTTTAGTTTGTTGGTTTTCAGACTGTAGTGTGCCTAAGAAATTCCTGAAACCAACCACAGCAGAAATTGAGGTTTAGCACTCTGGGCATGTATGCGTAAATCTTTAGTTTTCATTAACTACTTTAGGTCATCCCAAGTTCCACTGGGGGCTCCCCCAAAGAAGAGGATTATATTTAAAAAAAAAAAAAAAAACCTGCATCAGTTTCTTGTGAGACTTTAGCTGTAGCATTACCCTAAGTATGTGTTTAAAATGAAAATTTCTAAACCTCATCCTTAGAAATTCAGATTCAATAAACTTGGGAAAGGGCACAGAATTTTAATTTTATCAAATATAACAGGTGATTCAAATGGTTCATGACTTATCCTTTTAGAAACCCTGAACTAAATTTTTCCATTCATATTTCAAATCCTTTCCTACCTCTCCAGTGTCATCAACCATGACCAACCTTAGGCCTCATCATCACGTGAACTAATAATGCACCTGCCTTGTAATTGGCCCCTCTACTTTAAGTCTTGTCCCTTACAAGTGCATGGTCACAGAGTGATCTAAAAAGCACACTTATGTCACTCTCCTATCTAAAACACTTCCTAGCGATTTCTGCTTTTGGCCAAGACTGAAACAACTAAATATCTGGACAAATGTATTAAAGTTGTTTTTCAGACACTGGCAACCAAATAAAGTAGGACAGTGATCAATGAGAGAGGAAAAACATGAAACAAAGCCTTCAACTGTCCCAGATTAACTGCTTAGAGTTTCCAGGATGCAGAGTAGGGAAAGTTACCCCAGACAAACCACAGCAGTCTCCCTGAGTTAAGATGAAGAAGTGAAAAGTCTGGGGAGACCAAAGTAGGTAGGGCCCCCAAAACACTGTACCAGAGAGGTGGGAGCTATGGAGAGACGAAAGACAGACCTCAGAAGCTCTGCAGAGATTCCCCTCAAGTCTTGAGCTGAGTACTGATCATACTGGAAAACCACTCATAAGGAGTGCAGAGAAAGATATGCATAGCCAGGGGTATGCTGGAAAATGTAACTGGGGGTAGTAAGTGGTTTTTAGTTCATGGTTTGTTTATAGGGTTACCAATGTCCAAGGTGTCAATATTCCTACCAATCAAGTGATACTACATAGCGCAAAGTTGGGAAGAGATACACTGTAGTAAATTACCACCAGAGCACAAAAAGAGTCTTATGTAATAATACAAGTAAGAGGTAATGAGTTTTGAATATTTATTACCTTTGCTCTTAATATAATTGACTTAATTATAAGCTTACATGATTGGAGTCCACTAAGAATTAAACCAGCTCACAAACTTCCTGACATTTTAATAATTGGCTTAGACAAAGCTCTAGCATATCACTGCCCATGGCTCACAAAGCCAGGAACACCTACCAAACAGAGTAGAAAACCTCATAATTCACATCATCAAGTACAGTGCTCAGAGGGTCACTGCCTCAGCAGTGAGGCAAAATGAGCTCTAGACTAAATATAGCTTTGGTCCATTTAACAAAATTAAAACAAGTGTCAAAACAATAAAGCCATTCCCAAGGAACTTAACTGTGTCCCACAACAATGCTCAAGAATATTTCTAGAAATACAAAGATGTCCAGAACAGAAACAAGGTGAAATTGATGTCTGACAGGAAAATACCACCCTTGATGAGAAAAATCAATCAAGAGAAAAGACCCATGTGACAGACTTATCAGACAAGAACATTAGATCGGTTGTTATAACTGTAGTCTACATAACTGTAGCTTATATGTTCAAAAGGTAAATGGAAATATTTTTAATCTCTTTAAAGATAATTGACTAAAGAAAAAAAAAGACAGCAATGTATCAAGATGTTTATAACATACAAGCAAGTAAAACGTAGTAATAGCACAACAGCCAGGTGGGGGGAAATACAATGTTGTAAGACTCTTATATTACATGTGAAGTAGTATAATATCACTGCAAGATATACTGTAGATGTATGCATACTATGGACACTCGAACAACCACAGGAAGGAAGGAAGGGAGGGAGGAAGGGAAGTAGAGGACTTAGTAAGTCAACAAAGAAAAGAAAAGTATTTTTAAATAAACTCAATCCAAAACAAGGAAGGAGAAAAAACAGAACAAAAAACCTACAGGAGAAATTTTTAAAAAGCAATGACAGCAAGATAGATTTAAACTTAACTATATCAAATAATCACTTTACTGTAGCCATTTGAAACATAATTGATCTAAAACAGTTCAAAGTAGTTTAGTTATTTGGAAAAAGTTACTTGAAAATAATAGTAACTTTTAAAGAATTCAAGTCATATAAATTATGACCAAAATAACATTAAATTAGAAAACAGTACTAGACCTCCGCTCAAGATGGTGGCACAGACAGTCATGGCTCCCCTCTTCATACAACAACCACATCAAAATTACAACAAAAATATAGAACCACCATCACTCAGAACCATCAGAAATTGAGTTGAGTAGAAGTCTTGACAACTACAGAATTAAAAGAAACCACAGCCATCTAGTCTGGTAGGAGGAGTGCAGACACACAACGGGGGTCTCACATCCATGTGTGGTAGATAAAAATTCGGGAGGGATATCTTGGGAGCCAGGACCCCCAGCCCAGGGTCCCAGTGCCAAAAAGATAAATCTCCACAACTTCAGTACAGTTTTGTATTTCAACTTTAAGGAAGCTCCTTACAAATAGGGAACAAAATCAGAGTATTTTTTCCTTTCCAGAGGTGAATTTTTGAGTTACTCTGTAATATAGCTAACTCAGTCAGACTCAGAGAGTCTAGTGGTTTGTAAACAAACCATTAACTGTTCTTAATTATACATCAACAAAGCATGTTTATTTCTGGCATAGAAGCTCTGGCTTATTGAAGAAATTAAAGAAACCTAGGAATGTTGGGATAGAAGACATCTGAAAACCATGAGAATACAAAAAGTTCAGTCTTTGAAAACTTCTGTAAACATATCAATCAAAGGTGATTTGTCTATATAGTATAAACACAGCTACAGCATGTATTTTAAAGGGATCTGAGTATAATGGGAAAAAAAGTTTTAGGTTCCAATCCAAACGAAACCACTTATTAGTTATGTGACTTTAATCAATTAAGTTCTGACACTAATTCGTTGTCTGTAAAATAGGGGGGAATACCACACAGAATTGTCCTGTGAATTAAATGAACTAATTAATATAAAGTAGCCTGAGTACATAATATATAATCAATATATGGATATAATGATGATTGTTAACATTAATTATGTCCAATATGCCAGGCACTATGCTTTATATGCATTGTCTCATTTAAAACTCTCAAAAAAACCTGTGGAAGTATTGTTTCTATTTTGCATATAAGAAAACTAAGGCTTAAAAGGTTAAACATTGGGTTAGCCACAAAGTCCATATGGTCTTTTTCCACAAAAGACAATGTTCATTTTCACCAGTAACTTTATTGATATGGATATTTTTAGTGTGTTGGCTATCTCCTGTGTGGTATAATGTTGACCATTCTCAATTAATTTCTCGATTTGATCGCTATCAACTTCAAATGGCCTACCCGACCGTGGAGCATTGTCCACTGAGAAATCTCCAGCACGAAACTTCTCAAAGCACTTTTGATATGTTCAATCAGTCACAGCACCTTCTCCATACACTTCTCCATACAATCTTTTTGTGCATTTTAGTTGCATTTTTACCTTTCTTGAAATAATAAAGCATAATATGCCGAAAATATTGCTTATTTTCTTCCATCTTCAGTATTAAAATGACTTCACAAAAATTCACCAATTTTGATGTTTTTTTATACACACTGATATGTCAGCTGTCACAATACACTCCAACAATATTGTTTCAAAAGAAGTTAAAGACAGCTAAAAAAAAAAAAAAAAAAGACAGCTAAGCGCTACAAGAGCCATCTTACAAAAAAAAAAAGAAAAAGAAAAAACCCTAATGAACTTTTTGGCCAACCCAGTATTTTATCCAACATTACACAGCAAATTAAGTGGCATTAACCACTCTACTAATACTGTACTTTACAAAAACAAAGAACTTTCTCATACCTTCACAAATAATCTCAAAAGTAGACAGGCCAGGCATCATCATTTCCAGTATATTTCAACAACTCAAAAAATGCCTCTGATCACACAACAGAATCAGAACCTGAACCTAGGACTCCTGCCTAAATTCAATCCGTAAGACTCTGTGGCTCTCTACATTATGCTAATAACTTTATAAGCACTGTGAATGAAAAACTCCATCCAGGAGAAAAGATAGATTGATTATGCCTGAAAAAAACAGGTTGATACATGACCCATGTTAATTAATGCTTCTTCCCAGTGGCTGTCAACATTCAAGTTTTCCAGAAGTTAAAATACAGATATACTTGAGAATATAAAGACTTTATACTCCTTACACAAAATCTGTAGGAATAAAATATAGCCCAGTGCTAATCAAAATTAGGAGACATCTTGAAAGGTCTATTATTATTTTCTGGAGTATGTTTCTTCCTTAGTGAATGACATCATTTAACAGAACTAGAGAAGAAAGTTTTATACTTCTTTGTAAGTTATTCAGTCTCTCCTCCCATCAATTCCTCTCTTTGCTCATTAACAGGGAGAGCATATCCATCTATGGAGAGCTGTGAGACCTGAACACAAGCAGTGTATAAGGCTTGATACCAAAAGTGCACATCATTTTATTTATTTCCTATTAATCTCCTTAGAACAGGAAACTTAAGAGAAGCAAGCCAGTTTAATAGTTAATACTGATATGAGACCAAACAAAGGATTTTTAAGATCAAAATTACAATTTTTCTTCTAGAATTACCTTTACTTTGAGTTTGTCTTGACAATATTTTTAAATGTTTAAAAGGAACACTTACTTTATTTTTTTTAAACCAACAGGGGTATGAGCAAATGTGGTCACCTGATTAATGATAACAGTGAAATTACAGTATAGTGGAAAAGCAAGCTTTTAACAGACTATAACTGGTTAACTGGATATCCACATGGAATAAAACCTGTTTTGACTACTACTTCATATCATACACAACAATTGCTTCAGACAGACTATGGATCTAAATATGAAGGGTAAAAAATAAAGCTTACTAAGAAAAAACAAAAAACAGGAGAGCAACTCCATGATCCTGAAGTAGGCAAAGATTTTCTTATAAAACAATTCACAAGAAGCAGTATTTGAAAAATAAGTCAATTGGGTTATACTACAGTTTTAAACTTCTGTTCAGCAAAAGACACGAACAATTAGAATAAATATGGAACCCACAGAGTGGCAGAAAATATTTGCAACTCATGTCTAAAACACGTTTTATAAATTCATCTAAACCAATAAGAACAAAACAGACAATCCAATGTTTTTTAAATGGGTAAAGACTTCACCAAGCATTTCACACACAACAGAGATCCAATTAGCCAATAACATGTAATGATGGTCTACTTCATCAGTCATCAAAGAAATGAAAATCAAAATGAGAACGATTTTTTAAAAAGACAAAACTAAATGTTAATAAGAATGCGGAACAACCAGAAATCTTACATGCTACTGGAGGGAGTGTAAATTGATACAACCACTTTGGAAAACTGATGGCAATATCTACAGTTCAATAAATACATACCACATGACCCAACCATTCATTTCCATCCTACGTGTATGCATATACCCAAAAAGAAATGCATACATGTGGAAGAAAAAAAAGAAATGCATGTGTATGTTTATCTAAAGACATGTACAAGAATATTCATAGCAGCACTATTTGTAACCACCTAAATGCCCATCAATAAGATATATTACTTGCTGACTACTCAAAATGAAATAGTATACGGCAATGAAAATAAGCTAACAGTTCACACAATATAAAGCTCTCAAGCATATGGTTTAGCAAAAGATAGGTAAGAAGAGCATACTGTATGTTTCTGTTTATATAAAATTCGAGAACAGATAAAACTGGTATGTGGTAATACAGTTATTTAATTTAAGCATGGCTGACCCAATCTACATGTACATATGCATATATGTGTGCATGTACAAAAGCTCACACAGCCTAGGATGCGAGCAGCACCAATCATTGTCCCTCCATGAGATCTGTTATATGGCTAATGATGCAGCCTAAGAGACAGGATTCTAGGGTGCAAGAAATAAGGCTGAAATTCTTCATGGCCAAGCAACACAGGGAAGAGCCCTAAAAGAACATCATTTAAACACTTTAATTTAGTTTTACCTAAAGCTAGATAAACAACTTAAACTGTTCAATTTTGAAAGTCAAAAAAATTCTCTTTGTTAACTGATGACTTACAGGAAATGAGAATAGAAAGCATCTATATATCATTCTTAAATCCAAACTAGCTTGGTTATTCCTGGAACAGACTAGCTCAGAAATGATTCCTGGACTAGCAAGACTGATTCATCTCAAGATACATTAATTAATTAATTAAGCACATGTTCTGTACTATACACTTACCATCATTAAGACATGATCTCAGCTCTACACAACCATTTATCTTTAATGGACATGTGCAACTTAGATATTAATAATTCAGCAAGGCCTATGTAAAATGTCTGATGTAAAGATCCCTCTACTTCAATTTTTATAAACGTTTTCCTTTCAACTTGTTGTTTTCATCTCTAAAGTCATTTTTCATAGCTGCCTAACTATATATACAGCATTTTTAAAATGCTTACAGATAAACTGATTATTAAGTGCTTGCTTTAGAATAGTAAAAATGAGCCTTACATTTATAATGACTTTAAATTCAAATTCCACAATGCTGTATTTAGAATGGCTATGAATTTGTCAATTATGGTAGTCCCTGGCCTGGTAGCTCAGTTGGTTCAACTGTTGTCCACACACATGCCAAGGTTGCAGGTTGGATCCTGGTCAGGGCACATACAAGAAAAATCAACCAATGGCTGCATAAAATAAGTAGAATACCAAATCAATGCTTCTGTGTCTCTCCCCTTCCTCTCTCTCAATTAAAAAAAAAATCAATAAATGAGCTTGTCAATTAGAAAAAAAGGCTAAATTGCCATTAATTTTATTCAGTGATTTTTATCTTTAACAATGTGTTTAATGTCAGTTTCTTTAACAGTTATAGGTCATAAATGATTATTTTCCCCTTTCTAAAAGCCATGTTCCATCTGTCCTACAAATTCTCAATGGTTCTGGTCAACACTACAATCAAGAATAAGACTATAGAAAACGTCTGAAGAACAAATAACATAATCAAAGGAGATGAACCAGATTCAGTGAATTGGGACATTTAGCATTCCTTTCTCAGGACAGAGTCTTCCCATCAGAAATAATTTTTTGATATCAGCCCTGGCTGGTGTGGCTCAGTGGACTGACTGCCTGTCTGCAAACCAAAAGCTTGCCAGTTCCATTCCCAGTTAGGGCACATGCCTGGGTTGCAGGACCAGTCCCCAGCTGGGAGCGTGTGAGAGGCAACCCATTGTTTCTGTCATTGCAATGTTTATCTCCCTCTTTTCCCCCCTCTCTGAAAATAAATAAAATCTCTACAAAAAATAGTTTTTGATATCAGTGTTAAGGCCTGACTATCCAAATTCAAAGACTTCAACTCTTACCAGATCTATAGCAATTACTTTTAAGTTCTTGCACTTTTTTACTGTCATTTTCTCTCAGAGAGGACAAAACATTTTCACCAGCATACCAATCCACCTGAGTCACATCTAAGAATCTATAGTGAAGGTTAAGGAGTTCCCAAGCTAGTTTCGATATTTCAAAAACTTACAACTGCCATAACAAATCTCATACAGTTGAATCTTGTTATATGCAGTATGTTCTGTAAAGGTGCCACAAACTCTGAATGAGGCCATATGAAACCATTTCTCCTAAAGGAAATACAAGGTTAAGTTCCTGCAAGCCTTTGGACACATTTTCATCAGCTGATCAATACTTAACTTTAATGTGTTTCTGCTTAAAGACACCTTATTTAATATGCATTGTTGATTTATTAACATGGAACTCACTGCCAGGACTGTAATTCATACTTGAATAAAACTTATCTAACACATATTTTCTCCATTAGATAAATCACAACCTTATTGTACTTAAGAATTCTACACAGCATTTCAGCACTACACTTGGGGGTCATTTTAAATAAATAGCAAAACCTCACCCATCAGAAACACAAAATGCCAAAGACGTGGCACTAAATAAAAAGACCATGAAAAGAACACTGTTTACAGTATGACTGCTGAAAAAAGGCAGAGCATAACCTTATTCAAGCTCAATTGGGAACATGTGCCTTGGGCGACTCAAATTTTTTACCACTCTGCACATGTCTGTGAATGACCACGAAAGCTCCAAGAGTACTGACTTTGAGGTTACGAATTGATTTCAACAAGTAGGTAAGTATGTAAATATGGAACACACAAATAAGAAAAATCAACTCTATTTATATTTTTATTATTAGTTCTGTTTCTTGACTAGAAAGTTGTATGGGAACATTAGTTATCTCCCACTGTTGACCAAAAGGATTAATACAACTTGTTTAGTAAACAAAACCTTTGAAAATATAAATCATGTGGGAAAAGAATAAAACCTTTTACAGGAAAAAGATTATCCAGAAAATACACATATGTAAAAACACATAGAAAATAATCTTATCTTTTTTCTTCTGCCTAGGAAAATTTAATGTACTAATATAGTTAGTTGGCTGAAGGTTTATCATTGTTTAGAACACATGACACTGCAAAAACATTAAAGCATTCTCAGAAACATACTGCAATACACAACTGCAAGACTTCAGGACTTCAATTTACAGTACCATATGTGTGGGATACTTTTCCGGTTAGTTCCCTCACTTCCTTCAGTGCTCTTGGACATCTCCATATCGGGCTTCCCTGACAACCTGCACATGGTATTTCTTATAGCCACTCTTCACCTCCACACAACCACCATCCCCACCATCTTTACCATCCTTTGTTTCTTCCACAGCACTTATTACTGTCTGACATATATATTAGGTTTAACCATATGAAACTTGCCAATTTTTAGGTCAAATAACAGCAATTTTAAAGGGCCCAACCAATTATTTGCTTGCTGTCTCCATAACTTGAATATAAGGTCAACTGGGGAAAAAAAATGTCTTCTTTTAAAATCAAGAGCCTAGTCTAGAACTTGATGCCCAATACATATTTGTCAAATAAATAATTACTACACAACAGCTTTAATATAAAGTACAAATACATCTTAACCCATTCCAACAGCCACTTACTCTAATGGTATATTCCCTTCCATCCTTATTTCTAAGTGAGTTTCTAAAAGCAAAATTCGCACACATACTTACTTTTGCATCCTGCTCCCCCCACACACATACCTTACATGTCACGTGGATAAAGTCTTAAAACTCTTAAAGGCTATCCAAAAACCTTCTAAGTAATTCCTAATTTAACTATATCCATTCTGTCATAATATTTAGGCTATTTCTATTTTTTATAATTGATTATAAATAACATTTTGATAAGCATCCTTGTACACTGTATGTTTGCATCCGATTACGTCTTTATAACATACTTACTGGGTTACAGAATACAACCTTTATTAGGCCCCCTTGATGGACAAATTCATGCTGCTTTTAGATGAAGCTGTATTTGTTGATGAAAATTTTAAATTTACTTAAAGTGATTCTACAAGAAAGTACATTAAGATATGCTTATGAAGCCCACTTTACATATAGAAAAGGAAGCTTATAATATGCTTTAATTTGCTATCACTCAATTTAGCTTAAAGTGTTTTCATGTTACTAATAATGAAATACAATTTTAGATACCAGCCAACCAACTTATTTCATTTAATTTTTCTCCCTAATATACCTAATCAACTTTTTAAATATAAAAGTTTAATCTGATTTTTTCATTAGGAAAAAGAAACAACTTCCATTCAAAGAAAGTATGACTGAAACTGAGTGGGGGCAAAGGGTCTCAGATTTTTTTTTTTAAATTAATTCCTGCACATTAAAAAAAAAAAATCAAACTTGAAGATGGCATGTCAAATACAGGGTGGGGCAAAAGTAGGTTTACAAATGAGTACACAAAACAGTTTATTCTTGTATTATTATTTATTATGGTATTATTCTTTTTTAAATTTTTCAATTACAGGTGACATACATTATTGTATTAGTTTCAGGTGTACACCTCAGTGATTAAACATTACATAACTTACCAAGCGATCACCCTGATAAATCTTGCACCCATTTGACACCACAGTTATTAGAATATTACTGACTATATTCACTATGCTGTTCTTTATATCCCAATAACTATACTGTAACAACCAATGTGTTCTTAATCCCTTCACCTTTTCACCCACATCCCCAACCTCAACTCCCATCTGGCAACCGTAAAAATGTTGCCTATATCTGTGAGTATATTTCTGCTCTGCTTGTGCATTTTGTTTTACAGGGTTAACTGGTGATAGACATGTATCTATTGCCATTTTACTGTTCATATTTTTCTTTTCCTTTCTTCTTAAAGAAGACCCTTTAGCATTTCATGTAACACTGGTTTGGTGGTAATTGACTTTAGCCTTTTCTTTTCTGGGAAGCTCTTTACCTGTCCTTAAATTCTAAATAATAACTTTGCGGGGTAGAGTGATCTTGGTTGTAGGTCCTTGCTTTGCCTCACTGAATATTTCTTGCTAATTCCTTCTGGCCTGTGAGGTTTCTATTGAGAAATCTGCTGACAGTCTTATGGGAGCTCCCTTATAGATAACTAACTGCTTTTGTCCTGCCACTTTTAAAATTTTCTCTGTCCTTAACCTTTTGCATTTTAATTATAATGTGTCTTGGTGTGGGCCACTTTGGTTTCAGAATTTGGGACTCTGTGCACTTCCTAGACTTGTAACTAAATTTCCTTCACCCCAGGTTAGGGAAGTTTTCTGTCACTATTTTTTCAAATAGGTTTTCAATTTCTTGCTCTCTCTCTTCTCCTTCAGGTACTTCCATGATATGAATATTAGTGCCAATGAAGTTTTCCCAGAGACTCCTTACACTATTCTCATTTTTTTTGGATTCTTTTTCTTTTTACTTTGCGAATTGGGTGTTTTTTGCTTCCTTATCTTCCCAATCTCTTATGTGATCCTTTGGTTTTTAATTATTGTATTATTTTCTACACAAACTGTAAACCTACTTTTGTCCCACCCTGTATAGCACAGACCAATAAAGGTTAAAAGAAACACTTTGCTAGAAACTCTAACAAGGCATTATGATATTTTTTTCAAGGTTACACAATGGTTATAAATACTGATTCTAACTGAGCTACTTTAACTTACCTAAGGAAATTTTTCTTATTTGAAAAACCAGAGTAATCTGACACTGAGGTAGCAACATTTATCAGAGACACACACTGTGTCAAATGCCAACTGGGTATCAGAACTCAAGACTAAACATATCCCTCAGAAATTATGCCAAAAGTCACTTCATTCCATTGTTTTAAATGTCTTACAATTCCCCACAGTAACAGAACCCAGAGTGTAAAAAATTATTTACAAAGGAACGCAGGACATCAGGGGGTAAAAAAGATGTGAAGTGTCATCAAGCTTCCCCGTGAAAAGAAGTTTTAAACTGTCCTCCCTTATGAAAATCTAATTTTGGGTTTCAATTTCAAACACTTATCACCAAAGTCATTTATTTTTTTTAATATATCTGTTTACAATACCGTTCTTATAACACCATCAAAATCTCACATTAACCCTGGCTGGCGTAGCTCAGTGGACTGAGCGCGGGCTGCGAACCAGGCATCGCAGGTTCGATTCCCAGTCAGGGCACATGCCTAGGTTGCAGGCCATGTCCCTCAGCAACTGCACATTGATGTTTCTCTCTCTCTCTCTTTCTCTCTCTCTCTCCCCCCGCCCCTTCCCTCTCTAAAAAAATAAATAAAATCTTAAAAAAAAAAATCTCACATTAAAAATAACTAAATAAAATATTCCAAATTAAATACTGCTTTATATTAAACCGCTTTTGATGACTTCAGTTTTCACTAAGAAGTTTATCTTTACCTAGAAGAAATAAAATAATGTAATTTCTATTCAATTCTCTGGAAATGTCAGCATCAGTTTCATCATACAAAGCTATGGAAATTTCTACATACTAATGGAAAAGTCAGTGCAGACTCACATTTTAAACTAATCATACAAATACCTTTCCCTAGAAGTAAAAGGAAAAACTTTTATGATTCTGTAAATTCGTAACAAGAATACAAATATTCCAATTCAAAATCTTTAAAAAATTCTTAGGGTGGTGAACACACAATACAGTGTACAAATGATGTGTCATATAATTGCACACCTGAAACCTGTATAATTTGGTTAATCAGTGTCACCTCAATAAATTTAATAAAAAATAAAAAATTAATACTACATATTTACATTAAGTTCAGAATCAGAGAAACCTATTCATTACAGCCTTTCATTACCTGAAAATAGCTAGCTCCTCCCATTCTTCACTAGTCATTCCTTCTGAGTCAGTCACCCCTTCTCCACATTAAGCACTTTCAATTCCTTCAAGAGTTCTCAGACACTTCACCTCTTGACACACCCAGTTCTCCATTTATACTTTTAAAATACATCTTTTCCAGAAGTGAGGCCAACATTGTAAATATTCTAACCCATTTGTAATACATATTATACTCCTTATCAGGTACAGAATTCTCTTAATGCAGCCTGATACTTATCTTTTTAAGCCACTCATACTGTTGGATCTCTGTGATTATGTAAAACCAACTCCTAAGTCTCTATCAAATCCAGCTAGTTCTTCCCCCAAATGCAAAGGTTTCTCTTCTCGGTCCCACACCATTAAATCCCTCTAAAGCTTTTAACAAAGTTATCACTTCCCTTCTTCCTTTGAGACTACCATCTTTACCTTCCGAATTCCTTCTAGTTTTCATCCTTCTAAAATACATTAAATTTTCCAGCCCTGGCCAGGTATCTCAGTTGGTTACAGTGTGGTCCCAACATACAAAAATTGTGGTTGGAACTCTGGTCAGGGCACATAATGAAGGAGGCACATACTAAATGAAGGGACATACTAAATAAATGAAGGCACATACTAAACAATGCATAAATAAGTGGAACAAATAAATGTTTCTCTCAAAATATAGATAAATTTTATAAAAATTTAAGTTTATTAAGATGAATTTTCCAAGTTTCTTCCCCTCCATTTCTTCATGCATTGGAATTCTTCATCTCTGCTCCCCACCCCAAAATGTACATATCCTTTGCTTATTCTCTCTCCACAGGTAAAGTTTTAACTGTCTTTCAGATAATTTTAACCTTTAAACAGTTTATAACTCTAGCCCCAACTTCTACCTCGAACTTCAGACTAACATATTCTGAACTCTCAATCTAGATGTCCCAAAAGTATGTTCTATTCAGCAAGTACAAATCCCTAGTCATTTTCTTCCCATTCCCCCAAAATTACCTCCTCCCTTTGTCAACAATTGCAATGAAAAATATCTCACCACCAAAACTAAAAGCTTTGAGGCTTTTTTTTAATCCGCACCTGAGGATAAGCTTAACTGATTTTAGAGAGAGGAGGAGGAAGAGGGGAGGGAGAAAAGGAGGAAGAGAGGTAGGCACATGGGCGCTTGAGATAAAGGTAAAGGTAGAGGTAGAGGTAGAGAGATAGATAGATAGAGAGAGAGAGAGAGAGAGATGGGGGGGAGAGAGAGAGAGAGAGAGAGAAACATCCATCAGCTACCTACTTGTATTCACCCTAACTGGGGATTGAACCTGTAACTTAGGTATGTGCCTTGACCAGGAATCTAATGTGCAATCTTTTGGTGTAGCAGAGGATGCTCTAACAAATGGAGCCACCAGGCAAGAGCTTTAAACTTCTTTCTTTTTTTTTTTTAATCCTCATCCAAGAATATGCAAGGCATCTTAACTCCTTCCTTTTACCACCAATATATAATCAGCAAACCTTGCATATTAACTTCTAAAATATTTTTGGGGAAAAAAAGTCTACTCTTTCTATCCCAATGTTATTGCTCCAGTTCAGGCCCTCTTCATCCCATTAAACTTGTGTAGTAGCCTAATGAGACTCCTGTTCACAAATATATGGCTTCATAAACACAGCCTTGATTCTAGCTGTTCAGGCCCCTAATTTAAATTCTTTCTCAAAGCCCAATTCAATGATTTAACAGAGTACTCTCTCTCTTGCTCCAATAATGGTTAATCCTTCTATTACAGAATTTACAATGTATAGTTTAATATGTCTACATTTCCTACATGACTACAGGCTCTTCAGAGAAACGCTACAACTCATTTTTATTCTTAGTACCTTTATATTAGTGAATTGAATGGAATTCTGCTCACAGAACATTTCCAACTGAATTTCCTACTTTTTAAAATTCCTCACTTTCAAGCAATGAGTACTACAGGTTTCTGCCTGTGATTTCAGGCAAAATTTTTAAAGTTTCTTTAGTTATCTACCCTTGCCTGCTGAATTGTTCAGAAATTTTGTAAGTGCGCCTATGTATTTATCCAAAGCATTAACAAAAATATTAAAATGGGCAAGAACAAAAATAACCTTCTTAGATGTATCTCTAAGTTTTACAATGATGCCTTTGTAACAATTTAACAAAGGTTATTTTATACCTATTAATGTAATATTCTTAATGCTGTGAGTTATCCTGTAATCCTCTACCTCACCTGCAAGGACGAAAAAATTATTTCCAAAACTACTATTTTTTTTTTAATAAGACTTTTTATTTGTTTCTACTTTTCTGGCATATTCTGAGTCACTACAAATTAACAAAAGGTATTAACACCTCTTAGTTACTTTGTGTCATTTAAAAAAATTTAAAACCGCCCTGGCTGGCGTAGCTCAGTGGATTGATTGAGCACGGGCTGCAAATCAAATCATCGCAGGTTCGGTTCCCAGTCAGGGCACATGCCTGGGTTGCAGGCCACAGCCCCCAGCAACCACACATTGATGTTTCTCTCTCTCTCTCTCTCTCTTTCTCCCTCCCTTCCCTCTCTAAAAATAAATAAATAAAATCTTTTAAAAAAAATTTAAAACCTATGGCATTAGCCACATAAGTAGAAAATGGTTTCTTGGAATCCAATCGAGTAGTAAGGTAAAGCAATCTGGGTGGAATTTACAGAATTTGACCAGGCAATGGAATTTAAAAAGTTACAAAATATTTATGAAAGGCTTAAACTTGAATTCAGAAGACACCAAAGGAGCTCCACTGTAATTACAGGGGCAATTTTTGTTACAGGTTCAATGTGTCCATCTGTGACATCAGAAAAACCACCTGGAAAGGCAGTTTCCAAGGCCAGTGTCAAGCTGATAATCAGCCTGTCAAGATATGGTAACTGATAACTGTGTCACAGAAATTTCAAATTGCTTGAGACAAAACACTTCCTATGACTACGCAACCTCCAAAATGAATGAGATATGGAAATTAAGTACATCAAACCCATGATATTAATATTTCTATGTTAAGTTTAAAACTACACATATTTTTTCCTGATCTTCTTGTAATATTTAAGAGAATTTTAAAATTACAGAATCTGACAGCTCGTGACTCTAAATTTAAAATAGTAACTGACTTCAAACTTGTGACTTTAAAGCTATTAAGAGTATTTGATTTGGCTAATAAGCAAAATTTGGAATGTTTAAGAGAAATTGTGACTCACTATAATTACAAGTTTCATTTATTAACTTTAAAAGAGTTTTAAGTATTTAGGAAAGTTCTTGTTCAAATTTTACATTACTCCATAGGGCATATAGTAAGTATTAAAAATAAAGTCTAGTATATTAAATGTATAAATATAAGAACTGTAATTAAGTTAAGCAGTAGTAATAGTAGCAGTACTAACAGCTAACATTCAAAGGGCATTTTCCTACTGCTTAACATTGTTCCAAGTACTTTTACAGTGTAAACTCACTCACTGAAAAAATAATCACTGAGATCACATGAACTAGGCATCATTATAGGCTCTAAGAACCAAATCAGTGAACAAAACACACTTTAAACCTTCATGGGTCTTATATTTCAGTAAGAAAAGACAACAGAATGTCAGGTATGATTATTACTATGAAGAAAAATAATGGCATGATGAGGATCACAAAATTGAGTATCCTTCATACAGAAGTCCATAAAAATAATGCGCCTTTAAAACTCCCTCACTAGGGAAAACCTCTCTACAGAATGTGACAACTGAACCTGAGAACTAAGTGAGAGAGCAAGCCATTCAAGTAAGTTTATGAGAAGAGTATTACAGGAAAAGAAAACAAATACAGGAGCCATTTTACTAGGGAAGGGTATTTTAACGAAGATATAATTGTTCAACTAGAACTACTAAAATACGTTAAAGTGTCATCCCCACCCCCACCTAGGAAAATAAAATTATTCTTAGTTTATATTAAACTTGCCAGATTACTAATAGAATAAAATATGTAAGTTGAACTTAAAGACAATTTTTTTTGTTTTGTTTTTTAAGATTTTATTCATTTTTAGAAAGGGGAAGGCAGGGAGAAGAAGAGGGAGAGAAACATCAATGTGTGGTTGCCTTTCACATGTCCCCTACTGGGAACCTGGCCTGCAACCCAGGCACATGCCCTAGACTGGGAATCAAACTGTCAAGCCTTTGATTCACAGGCCAACACTCAATCATCCACTGAGCCATACCAGCCAGAGCTCAACGGCAAGTTTTAAAATTTATTTTAATTACTCAATATATTTTACCAAAAATTATAAATGGTCTCCTCTACACCCAAAAGTAGCCATAGACAAAAGAAACAATGATTAACTTCATTGCTCTACACAATTCATTAGAACTACAGACAAATTTGTTAAGAGAAACTAGATGTTCTCTATCACATATCACGGAATAAAATTTCCTCTTTAAGCAGGGTTGTTTCCCTTCCAGCATGAAAATCATACAAAAGTAAAATACGATTTGAGTAGTGCTCATTATTTAAAATTATCTTCCTAATAGGCCTCTTTTTCCCTTACTGATCTTGCTTTGAATTTAGCTAAAACTAGCCCTTACTGTTGTCCTTAAGTTTTGCAAATTTTAACTCATTCAGAGCTTTAGCCTCACCACACTCTTATGCACCACTTTTCTGTATTAACCTTTACTTATACACCATTATGTGGGTATTCTTGATGTTTTCCTTTGAAAAAGATTAGAAATAACGTATGTGGAAGTCATAATTTTTTTAAGATGACTCATACACTTTTCTTCCCTCAATGGAAATTTTTTGTAGTTTTAGTAACAGATTCCATCTTTATGAGATTTGTATCAATATTGTTCATACTATCTGTCGTCATTATCAATCTTTTCTCCTAAGTTTCTGAAACTGGTTTTTCTATTAATTCCTACCTACAATAAACTCCAAGGTAACAGTCACTACCTTTGGATTCTCATGACTTTCATTTCTACCTGGGAAGCAAACAGTGTTTTGAAAAGCATGATGAGCTTTGGAATCAGTCATTTTTCACTTACTAGCAAACTTCTCTGAGCCTCCATTTTCACATCAATAAAATAACAACTAGCATTTACTGAGCACCTATTTCATATTAAGTACCTTATATACTCTATACATGAGTAAAAAGTGCTGTATCATTTATGAGAAAAAAATGGCTTAGACGTAAATAACTTCTTAAAGTTACAGAGCCCAAAAATGCAAGAGCCAGACCCTGACCAGTGTAGCTCCATTGGTTGGGCACTGTCCAGCAAAGCAGTCATCAGTTTGATAACTTGTCACGGCACATGACTAGTTTGCAAGTTCTGTCCCCCATAGGAGCGTGTATGAGAACAACTGACTGATGTTGATTTTTCTCTCCCCTCCTCTTTCCCTCCCTTCCACTCTCTCTAAAAAATAATAGTTTTAAAAAACAATGCTAGAGCTGGATTTATTAAATCCAAGTCTGATTCCAGTTCACGTTCTATTTTTTTTTTTAACTGCAGTACAAATCAGTGACTATAAAATGAGTCCGTTACCCAAAAGAGATATTCAATAGTAGTTAATTCCATATGCCCATCACTGCTCTTCCTTGTTGGTCAGAATCAATTTCACACCAGCAATTCTCTTCAACTTTTAGATTAAACAGCCAGCAAAGCATTTGTCAAAAGCTCTGATAATCTTTGATAATCTTTATTAGTTCACTGTTTAATTAATCCACTAATTAAAACCAAAAATACTGTATTACGCCAAACATATTCTTAAGATACTTTTGTTAAAAGAGCCTTACATACAACAATAAAAACCCATGATTAGAGGAACATAAGTCAGGGAGCTGAACTATCTAATTCAGCATATTATGCTATTCATCCTCAAAATTCTTAAAACAAATCATTGGGGAGAAAAGGCTTAAAAAAAAAGTCAGTCTGTGAGTTATTCAGATCAACACAACAGAAATGCTTAAGAATAGTTTTCCAGAAACCAACCAACTACCAAATGGACAAGAACTCTACAATTGTAAAATCATGGAACTATAGGTAGTAAGTTTCTTCTAATTATCTTCTCATATCCTCTTCATACATACATTACATTATGGCTAGGCCTAAACACTACCATTGATACCACTTTAAAGCCTACAAATCAGGTAAATTAATCTGAATGGACAGAAATAAAGAATTAGAATAACAATATATATTTTTCAGTTTCCTGAAAGTAAAAAAAAAGAGGATCTATGGATTAAAGTTTATAAGTAGTTTTACTATTAAACTGTAACAAGGTACTATACTGAAGGACTTGTAAATGCACCAGGTGATTTGTTTTTAAACCTGTTAACAGGCTGAAGGTAAGAATGACTTGAAATAGCCAAAAGAAATTTTTTTTGGAATTATGAAAATGTTCTAAAACTGGATTGTGGGGAGGGTTGCAGAACACTGTGAATTTACTAAAAATCACTGTATTATATACTCAGAAAGAATATAACTCAGAAACCCTCCCTCAAAAATCTGTAGTTAATCAGGTGACCAGAATGCTCCTTCCTTATATTACTACTTTGAAATTAACACCAGCATTTAGATCTACTGTTCTGCAAATCTACGTATCTTATTTGAGCATATTTGGGCTTCTAGGTACTGAATTACACTGTAGTACTTTTCAATAAACAAATGCAGTTCTTGAACATGACACCACTGTGCAAAATTTTATCTAAGGCAATGACCAGTAAGAAATGTCATACTAAAATTACATGCAAAAAACAAGATGTATAAAGGAACCTAACAGTTTGGATAAATAACACCTTGACAAATAAACTTAAAAGATTTCTATTTCTAAAGGTCCAAGTATTCAAATCATAACTCTTCCAGTTCTGTTTTTATGTCTAAAATAGTCCTTGAATATAACATTTGGAAGAAAATTCAAATGCTAGTATAAAATGTGCTAGAAAAAAATTCATTAGAATATACACTATGGTCCCGAAACAAGGAAAGCCAAATAACATACATAAATGCCCCTGATGATAACAAATGAAACTCCAAAACAAGAGTCTGAATGCAAGAGTTCTGAAAACAAGAGTTCATATCCCAAACCCAGAATTTACCACCTATATGACACTGAGCAAGATCCTTAACCTCTGCTTCAACTTGCTCATTTGCAGAATGAGGGTAACAGTAACTATCCTTACACAGTTCTTGTGAGAACCAAATGAATACACTATTTATATGTATCTAGCACACAGAAAATTTTCAGTAAATCTTGCTTTATTAGTATTACTTTGTAGTTTTAAAAATTATCTTGGACAGTCCTTTACAACTTTCAATATACATCCAAACTGCCTGGGAATCTATAGTTAAAATAAGATGCTGTTAGGAAGAGCTTGTTGGGCACCTGAAATCTGCATTCCTAGTAAGTGCCCAGAAAGGTACCAAGGAAAGGCACTTTTGAGTTACAGGGACAGTTCTCATACTTCAGCACACATTGGAATTATTTGGAAGGCTAGTTTACAGCACAGACTTCTGGGTTCCAACCTAGGATTGGAGAGAATTTGTATTTGTAACAAGTTCCCAAGTGATGCTATGTTGCTATTCCCAGGCCCATATTTTGAGAACTACTGCTCAAAGGTTCCCAGCTGGGATGTACATCAGAATCACTTGTGAGGTGTTTGTTTGGGGTTCTTTGATTAAATGTATGTGCCCTGACTATACTCCAGTATTGGTTCTCAAAGTGTGGTCTCCTGACCCATTAAATCTGAAACACTAGGAGTGGGGCACAGCCATCATTATTTTTTAAAAACAAGCATATCTTCCAGGTGATTATGATGCATGCTAAAGTTTGAGAACCACTGCCTTACAGTTACAAATGAATCAGAATTTCCTCGGTGAAATTTTGCTAACTACAGAAATAAAACTATCTACAGGTTAAAGCGGAAAATATCCTGACTCACTAGCCAAGTAAGAACAGCATTTCTTCAATCTAGTGGTAACCCTGTAACCTTTATGTAAGTCAACTACTCTCTACTTCATTCTTCGTAAGATAATGTTCTCCTATAACACGTTTCCCCAAAATCAGACATTTAAAATCTCTGAGAAAAACAAAAACCTTTTTAAAGAAACAAGACAAAAACTTTGCATGACATTTAATTTCCACAAAAGCTCAACAAATACAAGATCACTAGAGTCTAAAATGTACGTATGTGCTAATCTTAAATTATTCTGGAACAAAATAGCTAATTTCAATACACTGGCCCTAAGTTAACAACTGACAGTAACCAAAATTTATTTATAAAGGAAATTAAGATACACTTTCAGGCTAACCATGGGGCTTAGCTGAAAGGAAAAGTATGTGCATGAACACAGTAATAAATCTTTCACTATGTCTTTCTTTAAAATTAAGAATTGAAATGGGAGGTGTAGAAAAGATGATGCAAAGAGAGGACTTATGGGAAGAAAGTTGCACTTACATTTGAAGCCAGCCTGAAAGTAAGTATTATCAAGTAAAGCTCTTAGCTGATTCTCAATTTTTCAGTAGCCTACAATTTGATTTTATAATCTGCACACCACAATGCCATACTGTTCATAAACGTAAAATAAGTTATCTTAAAAGTAAAATGGCTTAAAATTTACATGGGATATTCTTGGGGAGAGGGACACTCACAACATTCTCCAAAATAATACAGGATATTGGAGGGTGTCTGTGATAAAAATTAGAATGGGAATGAATCACTGCTCAAAAGGAATTCAAAGAATGAAAACAAAGCTGCCAAGTCACAGGATGAAAGCCCAAAAAGCCATTAGCTGATCAGGAATGCTGTACTAAAGTATTCAAAACAAAAATTTTAAGTGGAAAAATAAAATAAAAGCTGAAGTGCTTTTGTAGACCATCAATGACAGCAATTAAAAAGTATCCCGTTTGCCCAAACAACATTAAAACACAAAGAGGTCTACCACACAATCCGAAAGCAAAGGTTTTTCTTTCACGTATAACACCTCCTAGGGAGTTCTTGAAAACTATGAACGCCATGAGAAAAGTCTAAATCAAAGTGCTGAAATCTCCAGGTATAAAATAGATTGAGTTCTAAGATATCTCAGATTACTCATATCAAGATAGGATAAAAATCCAGTAACGTTTACAAAGGAAATTAAAATTCAAAAGCACACAAAATTGTTCTGAGAAATTAGACATCAAAATAGTGGTTTCCCAGGGGAGAGAAAGGAGTTTTAATAACCAGAATAGGGCACAAGACAGTTTCTGGGATTTGGATAATGTTCTGCTTCTTACTAATAATTACACAGGTGTGTTCATATTGTAAAAATTCACTGAATTGTACACTTATGGGAATTTTCTGTGTATATTATACTTTAATCATACTTATATTTTTTTTAAAAAAAAGCAGAGAGGGATAAAAAGGAAATTTCTCCCTCAGGAAATAAAACATATTACAGCAAAAACAACATTAAAAAATTATATTCAGAGAAGTATTACAAAGTTCCTCAAAGACTATCAGTAGATAAATCTCACACACATACCTTTTTCAGGAGGAAAAAATCTTGGTGTATCTCTCTACAATACAGCCAAACCAAGAACAGCTTTATTTCACTTTATGATACACACAAATTTGTGTACTGATGAGGGAAGTGTATACAAACTGTGTGTTTTCCTTAAATTTCTGACCTATTTAAAAAAAAAAAAAAAAAAGCCCTGGCCATGTGGCTCAGTTCGTTGGGGCATCCCACACACCACAAAGTTCAGGTTTGATTTCCAGTCAGGGCATATACCTAGGTTGTAGGTTCGATCCCAGGTCGGAGCATATATGAGGACAACCAACCAATGTTTCCCACATCAATGTCTGTCTGCCTCTCACTCTCTAAAACCACTAAGTACTCCCTGGGTAAGGATTAAAAAAAAAAAAAAAAAAGCTAGTAAGGAGGGTAAATAAGTGCCAGAATACAGTTAGCAACTCCTTTTCCTGGACTACTTTAGTGCTAAAATTTCACAAATCAACTCATTCCTTTATGGGGTTGCTGAAATCTGGTAGAAATAAAAGGTATAAATTATGTTCCAATACCTTTAAATATCAGCCAAACCAAGGTGGAAGGAAATTTCATCACATAAAGTTCTTCATCTCAATTCTCTTTATGTGATCCCCAAGCAATGGATACAACTTTTCAAGTATTTACTATGGCTTTACACTCAAAGTTAATTTGGATTTTCTTCCTGCACTAATGCAGTAACACTCATCTGTAAGCAGCAGAAAATGTTAAAATAGCTTTGGAGCTATCTCAGTTCTAAACTGTAAATACAAACATCAGACTTTCTAGAATTATTTTAAGATTTGGAATAATTATTTCACAAAGAAAAATTCATACCTTCCTAAACAATAAGAACTTTCAATATTAAAGAAACACTTTCTCTGACATGGATGTCCTCACTATCAGTCACCTGGATTTCTTAGATTTCAGTATTCATTATTAACTTTTGGTAAATGCACCACATTGCCATACTGAATTCAAGTATGACAATGGACTTAAGTACAGCTAAGGGAAGATTATCTTGAGTCCTGGCACTACCAATCAGCACTTTTTCATTAAGTATATTAGAAGCATATGATGTCATTGTATATTACTGTATTTAAAAAGGAAATACCTTATACATACAGCCTAAGTTGCTATTCTTAGAAGTTTATTTCTCTAATTCTACAAAATCTACCAAAGCAGTTTTTCTCTTTATAGCCTCTAGCAATGTACTCTTAGATAGTTTCATATCATGTCATTCAAGAAAGGAGAAATTGCTTCATTTAATCTGCCTAAATTCTGGGGAATGGGAAAAGGATATTTCAAATTTTGGCTGACAAGAAAAAAAGTTATAAAACATTGTTTTGTACAGAATAACCTTTATTATCATCAGTTTATAAAGTGTTCTTAAAAATCAATCAGAAAGCAAACAATAAAGAGACCAGAGCAGCCCCAACTGGTATGGAGTGGATTGGGCGTCGTCCTGCAAACCAAAAGGTCAATGATCTGACTCCTGGTGAGGGCATGTACCAGGATTGCCAGTCAAGTCCTGAGTTGAGGACCTTCGAGATGTGATGTTTCTTTCTTTTTCCCTCTCTCCCCCCCACAAACAAACAAACAAAATTTTTAAGAAAAGAGAGACCAGGGCAAATTATATTAAACATGTCAAAGAATCGTCTAAAAAACAATATTAATATTTTTTAAAGTTTAGGGTAAAAATAAACAATATCAAATGTAGACATTTAAAATGTAAAAATGAAACATAAAACAATAAGAATATAAAGGACTATTTAATAAGAGTTAAGACAATTACCAATTTAGAGGAAAACATTTAGATTCTCACCTTACACCAATACCAGATGAGGTTCAAAATTTAAAATTTATTTAAATCTAACTCAGAAGAATTGAGGAAACAACATTAAATCAGTATTTTTTATTTATTACATTTCTGGAGAAGGAGGAATTTCATAAGATTAGGAATAATACAAAATTAGGTCAAAAAATTTATGTCAGTTTAAAAATTTTTATCTTAAAAATTCACAAAAGAAATACATAATGTTTCACCTCGGTAGCAATCTAAGAAAAAAAGTTGTATAACGTTCACCCTATTAAGTTATTATAAATAATATTTAATGTTGAGGTAGATAACAGCAGCCACTCAAGATAAACATAAATTGATACTTCTTAAAAAATGCATACTAATTTTAGAAAGAGAGGAAGGGAGAAACCTCATGTGAGGATATGAGAGAGAAACATTGATTAGTTGCCTCCCATAGCCACCCCAATCGGGGACTGAACCCACAACTAGGTTATTATGTGCCCTGACCAGGAATTGAAACCCCAGTCATTTGTTGTACAGGGCTGCACTCCAACCCAACCAAGGCACACCACATTGATACTTTTTACAAATACTGTGACAATGGGTTGTAAGAGCCTTTAAAATGTACCTAAAAATGATTTCTGGCAATATACTAGACAATAATACTAGGTATAGAAAACATGCATAAACACTCTTCACACTGTTATTTATGTATGCAAGAAAATAGGGGAATGATACATCTGTACATGGAACATCATACAGCCATTTATGATAATGATTATGAAGATTCATTGTGAAAATGGGAAAATGTTACCTAACATTAGGTTAAAAAGCAGGACATGAGATCAAATGTGTTTTATCTACAAGTATATACAACATATATATTTAAAATAATGGAAGAAACACTTCAGAATGTTGATAAAGTTATGTTAATTTCCAAGATTTAAAATCCTCAAGACAGTCATTAAAATCATTAGAACACACACATGAGGTTTAAATTGATGTATTAAAAGAGACTAAGAAGGCAAGCAAAGAAGCAAAGAAAATCCACTAAAATATGAAACATGTCTCACACCTCAGGACACTCAGTGCAGTGTGTTGGGGATAAAGACTCAGTATCAGAATTTAAACTACAGAACTGAATCATCCAGACAGGCCATTTACTAAATCTAATTATCTGCTTTGAAAATTCCTTCACCAACATCATATTTAGATAGTTACTCAATTATTACTAATATCAAATATTAAATGCAATAAAGCCTTATATGAAAAGTAATCCATTGAAATATTAAATAAGAAAATAAATAAGTAGGTAAAGACAATAAAATTAAAAGAAATTCCATACACAACAGCACCATCATTATTAGTATCATCGGATGCATTAATGCATAAAATGCATTAATAAATCTTTGAAAATGTTTACTCTGATAAAAATCTTTTTAAAAGACACGAATTTCTTACTTCCTTAAACACAGTACATGGAGTAAAAGTTTACTTGTGACTGAGGTCATCACTGCGACACATCACGTATACACCTCTACTACATTGGGATTTGCTCAGAAGTTAATGATATAGGACTGTATGACTCCATGTAATGGCCTGAAAACACTATTAACTTCCACAGTTCCATCTTCTTTTTAATAGCTCTTCTTCCTCTTCCCTTGAAATAAGATGACAGACATTTCAGCTGTCAGTGTGCCTAACTCCAATTGCCAATTCTGTGGATTATAATCTGTGAGCTAAAAAAAAAAAAAAAATCAGATAACCAATCCTGATAGGAATACAAAATTTAAAGTTATTTACTCCAATCAGTAGTTTCTGAACAAAGATCTTAGGATTATTGTACTTGATTACAACAGTTATTTTTAAGGATCAAGATTCCTGCTGTTTCAAGTAGCTGGCATCACTGGCACTCAAAATGTCCTTGAATTGCTAATATAATAGAATTCCAAAAATCATATATAACAAAGTAACTGAATATGTATTTAAGTTTCCTCACAAAAAGTTACTGAAGTCACTTGTCTCTGACAAGACAAGAATTACCCAGGTAAATGAAAGCAGCTAAAAAAAAAACAGAAAGAGGTAAGAGGACATGTTCAAATGAACAGTGAAGTCCATATTCCATGGTTTTTCTAAGTAAAGGCTTGGGACTTTGGGAAATATTTAATGATAGTGTTTTTTAAAATATAATTATAGTGGTTATCAGAGTATTAACTACAAAATTCACACTACAGTCTGTACCACATCTATAGTTAATACTACTTTAAAAATCAAAAAGTCTTGCCCTGACCATCCTGGCTCAGAGGGCTGGGCATCATCCCGCAAAGCAGGAGGTCACCAGTTCGATTGCAGTCAAGGTACATGCTGGGTTGCAGTTCAGATCCCTGGCTGGGGGGCCAGCCAGAGACAACTGATAATCTCTCTCTCACATGGATGTTTGTTTCTCTCCCTTTCTTTCTCTCTCCCTTCCACTCTAAAAAAAAGTAGATAAATAAAAATCTTGAAACAAATAAGAAAAATATTTTTTAGCAAGTATTCTTTGTAGTTAATTAAATCCAGATTAAATTTTCATATGAAATTAGTTTTTTTTAAAGCACCTACAACACACTTTTACTGAGGTTTCTGGTCAAGTAATTTACTGCAATCTCTCTTGGACACTGATTGAAGAAGAAATACAATAAATACACATTTTCTAAAAATTACAGATTTTATTTGAGAGAGGGGAAAGGAGGAATTGAGAGAGGGAGAGAAACATCTCAACATGCCCCCAACCAGGGACCTGGCCAGCAGCCCAGACATGTGCCCTCATCAGGAATTGAACTAGTAACCTTTTGGTTCCCTGGCCGATGCTCAATCCACTGAGCCACACCAGCCAGGGCTAAAATTTATATTCTTCACACAATTAATAGGTAACACAGGTTCTACCCTGCGTAGTTAACAAAGTTACAAATCTACAGAAATTAGCATTCTGTTAGACCTTAAGAAAAACATCCAGGTGAGGACAAATCAGTATTACATTATCACTACTGTTCATTTTCTGATTACTGAAGCTCATTAGCTGTCATTAATATGACAGTAATAGCTGAGAAAAAAGCAAAATAAGATTTCTTGGGTAAGTTTTACTCAAGCAAACTCAAATCATGAGATACATTGCTCCTCTTCCTTGGATTTTCTGAGGATATTCCCTATCAAGTATCTTAGAAAATTTAGCATGTACCAGCCTGTAAAAGACCACTAATTCCCAACATCCCCTACCAAAAGTATTAACAGTTTATAAAACAAAGTTGTTAGAGTATGGGACATATTGTATTGTGAGGCTGAGGTGCACCCAAGAACTACCAAAGGCCCACCAAGCAAAACTTCGCAGATACCTTTGCAAAGGCCATTACAGCTGTGACCTTAGAATCCACTGTAATTTTCACAATTTCCTACCTTTAAGAATAAAATGTATTCAATAAATGCTGGTTAACAAGGTCTAGACCTAAGTAAAATTTCAATTAAATACCAACTTCAGTTGCTGACTTTTTGACAGATGATATATATCAAGCAATTTGGGGGGAGGAATGAAAACTGTCTGAAAAAATTATTTAAGAGGAAAAAATTGCCTCAAACACTGATTCCAAATTTTGGTCAACCCAGGTTGCCCTGCAACAACCATCATGTGCCTCCCTATTCTTGGACCAGGACTCTGTCAACCTTCTACCTTCCTTTTTGCTCTGCAACTTCCCCAATTTCATTTCAGTATCAACCTATGTCTCCTTTTCCCCTTCCCCACATCATTAAGTATAACCAATATTTTTACCCAAATTATTACAATAGAAAAGCCACACTGCCCAAAAATAGCAAACATTTTTCTTATGTGAAAGATCTAATAAATAATATTGCTGGAAAGTTTGAAAGGAAAAATACAAAAAACAATTGTAAAATTGCTGCTCAGCAATTTTTGAGTATATTTTTATTAACTATTTCTATTATCTGTCACTCACCTGTTAAGCTCACTACACTGCATGGTCAGAACTATTACTTTAACTGAACATAACTTTTAAAACTTCTGAAAAACTCCTATATACATACTTGGGTTATAGTTTAGAATTTGTTAAGTATTATAAAATATAAAAATGAACATAAGGGTAAATATGTAACACAAACATTTAACATAAAAATATAAATCCCTACCACAAGATATTTCTTTAGTATATGTGCCACCAAAGCAAACACAAATATTTATTTCTTTAAATCCTATTTTATGTGAACTTTATTTTTACAAAGGTACCAGCATACTAAATCTCTAGCACAAAAATAATTGTGCTATCCTCAAGGTATTTTCGCAAAAATCTGTACAAACAAAAAATTTATTTTTATAGCAAGAATGCATGAGTCAAGACAACAATATGCATATAACACTAAATAAAAATGAGTAGGAAAAAGTTTATGATTGCTAATATTGTTGATAGTGTATATTAATATAACATCCCTCCACTTCCTTCTCTTCATGAAGAAAACTAATACATGGAAAATATCGAAAATACACAGCTATCACTGAGAGTGGTCACAGAGATTCAAGACTGGAGAAGGCAATTTGGTCGAGTGTTAACAGGGAATTTTTTACTTTCTGTACACTTTTCTGTAATAAGTGTAGAGGCAAGTATCACTTTTGTATTTTAAAAACAGTTATAGATTATCTACTTATCTGATTAGTTTTATAATTAATTTCCCACAAAGAATACTAAATAAATCCAAACAATGCTGAAGAATATTAAAAGTCTACTGTAAATTCATTTTTAATAAGACATTAGAGTTAGAGAAAATTCAATTTTATGTCAAAAGTCATTTAAGAAAAACTGAACTCAAACTTTGATACCACAGGTTACGAAGTTTCCTTTAATTAAAAATTTGACTTAAAACATTCCACTATTACCTTAAACATGCAACCTAAAACCACCACTCCTGATCAAAGATGGCAACCTCGCAAAACAGTTATCTAAATCTTACCGGTAATTATGAGTAAAAAAGCACGTACATACAAAAAAATTTAAAAAATAATTTTATTCTGACATCAAGTATTGTCAGAGACATAAAGGGTCCCTCCAAATACGACTAAAAGTTATTATAAATACAAAGTAATATAATGTGATGGGGAAATTATCAATGTCCAAAATAAATGGGAGTAAATGATATCGAGAGAAGAAATGAAAGGCGCTCTGTTTTGAGTATCTGAGAATGGCCAATGGAGAAAGGTACCATAGAAGAAACAAGCGACAGAATGGTTAACAGGTCTGGAATTCTTTAGAAAATGGCAACAAGGAGAAAAACTGACAAGAACGTTTAAAAGTAAGAGGAACAGTATCCAATGGAACCGTCACGTCTGCGCGAGCACAACTCCAGACTTCCAGTGAGTTGGGACGGGGTGGAACTATTACTGCGCGGGGGAGAAGGTGCCCCGGCTGAGAGATGCACACTGCAGGTGGCGTAGCGCCGGCGGAGGGGAGGGGTGGGGAAAAGAAAACCGTTTTGCTCCTATGGGGTCAACGTATTCCCTTCAAGACTACAGGAATCTAACACAACGCGTCTCCCAACACCGAGAGGCACTCGCTCCCGGCCCCTCCCTAACAACTTGCCTTGTACAAAGAGTTGCGGGTCCCAAGCCCCCGGAACCCAAGGCTCCGCCATCCAGGACAACCGCTCAGCCAACAAGGTCCCGCGAGAATCGAGAGATCTCGCGATACGAACCCACTGGCATCTCGCGAGTTTCCTCCAGAACAACATGGCGGTACAGGAAAACCAGTAGTTCGGGAGTTAAAAAGTGCTTCATTAATGGACTGAAGAACATATAAAATAGAGAAAGAGCAGGAAGTCTTTTCCGCGTTGCATTTCTCACTTCCCCTAGT
The DNA here is from genome assembly GCA_004024845.1 of Tonatia bakeri. Taxonomy (NCBI): domain Eukaryota; kingdom Metazoa; phylum Chordata; class Mammalia; order Chiroptera; family Phyllostomidae; genus Tonatia; species Tonatia bakeri. Next base: position 92,210 of record PVIA01005214.1, read on the forward strand.
ATAAAAGAAAAGTGGCAAACAATCCTAAAAATCTCTGTTGACCGGTTATATTATAAACACAGCAACCCCCAGCCTCAGCCAGCCTGTCACGTGGAGGCAGATTCTCCCCAAGCCCATCACGTGGGCCGCTACTGACCAGCGCGCGTCCGTTGCCCTCCCCGCCCCCCTTGTCGCCCGAACACACGTGCGCGCGCACCCCTACCCCACGTGGGGGCTTCGCCGTCGCCGCCGCAGCCGTCTCCAACCCACCCCCCTCCCAACACTCGACTCTAAATCCGGGTCCCAGAGCCAAACGTAACCTGGGTTCCCTCCTCCTCTCCCATTTTCCCTCCCCCGCTCCTGGCCCTCACCACGTGCCCAGGGCGCCCGCTCACCTTTCTCGCGGGGCTAGTCGCCGCGGGCCACTCGGAGAGGTGCCGCCGTCGTGGCCGCTTTCCGCCCCCGCCACTGCAATTGCTCGGGTAGCCGTCGCCGCAGGAAGCTCGACAGCGGGGCCGCGGCGCTTCCAGGTGGGTCCCCGCCTCCCGCTGCTGCCACTTCCCTCAGCACCAGCGGCTCCTTCCGGTCCCCTCCTTTCTCCTCGCTGGGACGGGCGGGCGGCGCCGGCTTCAGGCATGCTCACTACACCACCTGCTGGTTACTGCAGCAGATGCAGCACCGGCTGGCCGGGCACTGCAGAAGTCCGTCCGGGCCATCCACCGCTGCCCCGGAGCGAGGGTTGATCGGAGGGCAGGGCACAGTCCATCCCTTTAGATAGTCTAACTTGGTCCTACTGAAAAGGCGTCCCAGTAGCTCCGCTGTTGGAAATATGCTTCATCCCTATGTGGCCTCTTGAGGAATTTGTACACCCTAGCTCCCTTAGCAGTGTGGTCTCAGGCTAGGAAAGTATCTGTATGTATATTATATATGCTTCTACCTACCTCATCCCCAATTACACGCCCACCCCTCGCTATCCCCTCTGGCTTTCTGCGTGTGCCTACAACACGCAGGCTCAGTCCACTTTAGGGCTTTGCGCTTGCTGTTCATTCTGGCAAGAACTCGTCCTCCAGTTTTCTTTTAATTCGTGGATGTTCAATGCATCTTTCAAGCCCCTTATCCAAAGGTCAACGTCTGAGACTTACACTACCGCAAGAGCACATTTGCCATTGTTCTCACGCTCTTTATCAGCTTAGTGAGTTATCATTTACAGACCTTAGGTGTCGATCACCTGCCACCACATAAGTGAGATCCTTAGAGGCAGGACTTTTAACTTGTGCTCATTGCTATATCCCCAGATTTGTGTCTGGCACAAAGCAGTGTTCAGTCAGTCTATTTAAACTAAATGAGCTATATTCAGCATGCAAGAAAATAAAGCCCAACACACACTGATGGAGGTTACTTTGCGTTTAGTTCCATTGACAACCTTACATTTATGAGCTATGAAAGAGCTGAGCTAATCTCCTTCCCTGTGTACAGTTTGCAGATTATATTCTACAACATAAAATCCAGTGGCACACGCCATTTTATCTGAAGCTATTCTGCAATCGTCAAGTACTGCTGCATTGGTTTTGTCTCTTTTGGCTTTGGAACTTTTTTTCCCAGGAAGTAAATATATGTGCCTCCTTATTTTGCTAAAAATGTTACTGTTGAAATGGCTTTTTATATTTGTTTTGGTTGAGAGTTCAACTTAAAACATCTGCTTCAAGACAAAGGGCAACAAGTATATTTGTATATTAACACTTCAAGAGGCCTTTACTGAATATAATTGGTTCCAGGCCCTAGTGGACTAGTCACAAAAATAAATGAAACAAGGTTTTCCTACCTTGTTCTATATGATTATAGAGCCAAGTTCTTTTTATAATAACCATAACAACTTCTTGTCTCCTGTGTCAGGCAGTATGCTATGTACTTTTTATACCTTTTCCTATTTCAGATTTGCTAATGACCCTGAGATAGATACTGTTAGTAGAGAGCACTTCTCAGATCCCCTTCAAGAATGATGGGCTTACTACCCTAACAGCCAAGAGAGTTGCCCACAGACAGCCATTAGCTGTTGGCCCCCTTCTGGCATTGTATAATGTCACCCCCTCCCAAGGGGCCACATCCAATAACTAATCAACTGATGGCTATGAATAGTATCTGTCTTAGGATGGTTGAAAGGCCCAGCCCTCTTGTCCCAACTTGGGACATTTCTGATGGATCATCCCATCTCCAGGACAACGTGTAATAGCCTGAGGTTAAGACCGTATCATAGCTCAATTTCTCCCTCTATCCCATTCTTCTTCCCTGCCCTCTCACCAGTGATGACCCCAAGAGCATTTTCTAATAAATCTGCACATTCATCAAGTAACAGTCTGCTTTTTGGGGAACCCAGCTTGTGACACTATTCACATTTTTCTGATGAGAAAATAGGCCTAAGTTCGAACTGCAGAAAGTTCTGTGTAGAGATATAAATAAAGTATATTGGGAACAGGAAGGCCTGGGAAAGTCCTTTTAAAAGGCCTTTTGAGTTACAGAATGACTTTGCAAAGAAGAGAAAAAACACCATTCTCAGCTGAGGAAACTGCATGAATGAGAGTGTGTTGGGGATATGAGAGAGGGGAACTACAAGTAGCCCCAAGTGACTGGACTTAGGGTCTTTGCAGCATGCCCTAAAGTGGTGAGGGGAAAAGACCAGTTTATTGATGGCAAAGAAGGTATTCAAGGAGAGAAAACCTAGGCCTAAATGAATAGAAAGGGATAAGAGGTCCTCAGATTTTCAATTATCTAAGATGGAAAGAGGAGTTTCCCTGCTCTTGGCAAAATGAACTACTGCCAACCTCTTTAGCAAAGAACACTCCTGAAATATACCCCTATATGGCCTTTCTTATTTTCACCTAGGATCACAGAATACTGAAGGTGGAAAAGTCTTAAGATCATCTAATTCAGGGGTGTGTTTGATATTTTCTGAAGCACTGGTGAAACAGAACCACTCTGGGTCCTACTGCCTGCTGCAGAAAAAGGCCCATGATTCCCAATGCCACAGTCTTATGAAAAGGAAAGAAACTATTTATTCAAAAGTTATACAGGATTAAAATAATGGCAGAATTCTGCCATCAAATCTCACTCCCTTAAAGACAAAAGAAACACCCACAAACACACACAGTCCTGCCTCCCTTGCCAAACCAAGCCAATCAGAGGCACTGTCTCTCAGGAAAAGAAATAGAAGCCTGTATCATAGCTGGGCAGATTCCCATTTTAATGTTCCAGCTTCTCCAAGTTGTGAGTGCTTGGCTAGGCTCTGCCTCTTAATCCAAAACCACATGGTCCCTCCTCATGATGGGCTGGTGCGGTCCTTCTGCATCCTTTCAAACTGTGGCCAAGAGCCTGCACCCAAGCCACATGGTCAAGAGACCTCACACCAGCTGCTACATCCTGCTTTTCTTCTTTCTAAGCCAAATTTCTAGAGACCCCCATATGGCTAAGAGAGCACAGTTGCCCTGTGCTTGGGTTTTTTCCCAGCCTGGATCTTCCTCTGTAACCCCATTTCCGACTCCTCCCACAAAAGGTTATACCTGCCAGTACTCTGTTCTCTTCTGTCTTTCTTGGCTGCCATTGTTAGCGTGGGCAGGCTCAACCCTGTAATGCAGGGGAATCGCCTTCCTGCTCTTCTGCAGGTGCAGCAGCCTGGGGGACTACTGTACGTCCTGGCATCTCAGGTTAGAGTCACGCCCATCTCCCTGGCTCTAACCTTGGCAGGCACAACTATCACTAAACACTGGCCAGGTTCTCTAGATAGGCAAAGTAACTCTCAATGGCCCTGCTTCATTTCCCCTTCCCCCAGCCTGGTTAGTGGAGGATTACTACCCCCACATTTTGGGGATCTCAATATTCCCTGTTAACATGGGCATTCCTTTTACAGACAAAATCTTATACCAGAATCCAATACTTAACCCAAATAAAAGATGACCTGTGAATGGGCAGCTGCTGACATTTTCCTCACTCCCTTACTATTGTGCATAACACACTGCATCAACACATGCTTTAAAAACCATTGATGTAGTCCATTCATTCTTTCAATAAATATGCCGGGTGCTGTACTAGGTGCTGGAGATACAGAAATGAAAGAAAGCATAGGCCTACTCTTATAGAGCCTGTAGTCAAGGGAGGGAGGCTGACATTCAAGAAATAACAAAGATACATAAATTCAAACTGGTAAGTGAAATGAATGAAAAGTGCAAGTTACTATGAGAATATGTTCATTATGTCTAAGGTTTTTAGATAGAAGGAAATGGGAGGTCTCCCTGAGGAAATAATATTCAGGCTGAATGAGATCCAAAGTATATGCATTTAGGAATTAGACAAAGAATGGGAAAAACGTTCCACAGAGGAGCTGATGCAAAGCCCCCTAGGAGGATGGAACTTACTAGTACTTATTTACTACTAACACTAACAATATAGCTACCAAAAAGAAGACTACCACTTTTTTCTATGGATGTATGTACAAAAATCTGATGAAACAATGTATCCTGATTTCTCTCTCGTATTTTCCATGTCATTAAATAGTTTTTAAAAACCCCAAGAGACTGTTATATAATGTACTTAACCATTTTTCTATTTGCGGGTATTTGGACTGTTCCACTTTCATGCTGTGCTGAAATGCCCATGTGTCTAAATATGTGTCGAGATATTTTGGGGGTTGGATCTCCAAGATTTGGGTAGCTGATTGAATTTATGGGTAAATTAAGAGTCTAGGATTCCTGCCCTGAGTGACCAGGAGATGGAGGTGTCACTGACGACCATAGGAAATAGTAAAGTAGGAGCAGCTTTAGGGGGAAGACTGTTTAGGCTATGCTGTTGGAAGTTGACTCATAGATCCAAATGAAGCTGCCCAATAGTCAGCTGCATACATATGCCTAGGATGTAGGTTGTAGGTCTAAGCTGGACGTACAGGTTTATGAGTCTTCAACATACCAGTAATAATAACTGGATCCTGGGTTTAGATTAGGTTATCCATGTATATACAAAGAGTAAACAGAGCTGCAAATGAAGAACAAACCGAGAAACTCTGAAATTTGGAGGCAAAGAAAAAACTGACAACTATGGAGGAGAAACAAGGCTAGAACAGTAAAAGCAAAATTGGGATAGAATAGTACCCACAAAACCAGGGATGCAAAAATTTGAAAGAGGGAGTTATCAACATCAGTTTATTAGACAAATTTACCAAATACCTATTTTGTGCCACATACAATGTTAAGCTCCAGGGGTGAAAAAGACAAATCCCTTTGGAGCTTACTGTCTAGTAGGGAAGATATTGTTGTACACCACTAAAAAGGTCAATATGTTTAGCATATTTTAAAAAATTATACCTTATTTCTAAAACACTATGTTGCTTAGGAAAATAGTGTAATGGGTAAAATGGAACTGAAATAATTAAAATGGGAAAATTCAGGCAAAAGGAAAATAGAAGCAAGAAAATTAATGCACAAAAATACATGTTCTAAGGTCCTGAACACTTGCTTAAAGCTTTCTGGCAGAAGTTGTAACAAGGAAAAACAAGATCAGTTATGACAGTCTCAGTATTCTTGGGGTAACAAACCAGTTACTCTAAGAAGGCGTTACTATTCCTAAGACCAAAGATACATTGCTCCCATAGTTTCTCAAAATAAGGTCATGTAGTATAATAAATACTGTCTTCAATGGTTGGGAACTGCCCTGCGTAGTTTCAGGAGCTGTAACCCCACATGACTAAGGCTGAGTGAGTGACCTTCGGGCCACAAGCCACTAAGAAGACAAAGCTTGTCTCCCTGGCAGGGGCGCTGCCTCTGCCTCTTTTACTTTACCCTGCCTGACTCCCAATGCTTGATTCACTAGCCAATGACAGGTAAGATTCATCAAGGGAGGAGTGACCTAAGACAGGCATGATCATGGGGGGGCCCCAGGGAAGGACTTGGGGTCTACAGAAAAGGGGCATTGGACCCTCACCTCTTGGCTTTGACATAGCCTGAAGTCTCCTAATCTCTTGGCTGCCTTACTTCCCCTACCTGACTTAAGCCTGAAACAATGCCTGTGGTGGGTGCAATGCAGCCCTGTGCTGGAAAGGATGGGTTCCCTAGGACGATCAGGCCTAAGGAAGAATATGTAAAATCCTGTGAAACCTGCTTTGTTTAGAATGCTCTCAAATGATAAGGGTCCAAGCAAGAAGTGAGTTTGTTCCCCAAAGTTTATGGCTATTTAGCTATCTGACCCTGCCTCAAAATAGGCCCTGAGTTCTTTGTATGTTATCTATTGTTTGATCCTTACTGCCTGATAATGATTAATGAGCTTCATGTATATACCCTGTATTCCTATGCAAATTGAATCCAATAAAAGGCTATCAAGGCAAGGGTCGAGGTGCTCTCCTCTTGAGAGAGAAGTCCAGCTGTCCCTTTTCCTCCACAGGACTCAGTAGTCCATGTGAATTTATTTCATCTCATCCATAACACTGTGGACACTGCAGGCCGGTGTTCGAGTCACTCAACAGCATCCTTATAGTAAATCTGACAATTTTCTGGGACTCTTATTACAACATCTCTCAGTCTAAACTGAAGGCACTTCTCTAGGCTTGCAAGAGGTAAGCCCAGGTAAGAAACTCTTACAAGTGTGACTTAGTCCAAGGAAGGAGTTACAAACATTTAAAATAATGAATTATACATTCTTCAGATGATCCTCCATTCATTAAGCTGATATAGTCCCCAGATATTAGTCTCTTACTGATCTCAACTGACTCCGGGAGCATCAAGTTAGTATAGGTTTCAACATTTACCATATTGCAAACTGGGAACCACTTCCCTTTCTTTTCCCACAATTCATTTACAGGGTAAAGAATATTTTGGGGAAAAAAGAAAAGAATATTTTGAGCCCTGGCTGGTATGGCTCAGTGGATTAATTTCCTGCCTGAGAAACAAAAGGTCGCTGGTTCGATTCTTAGTCATGGCACATGCCTGGGTTGTGGGCCAGGTCCCCAGTTGGGGGAGTACAAGAGGCAACCAATCAGTGTATTTCACACACTGATGTTTCTCTTTCTCCCTCCTTTTCCCTCTAAAAATAAATAAATAAAATCTTTTTTTAAGAGTATTTTGGAAAATGTCCCTCAAAATGAATACTAGAATGAGAAAATCACCATTTCACAACCTGTAATGAAATAATCTATTCAGGCAATAATCATCAGCAGATAAAACTACTAGTTGAAAAGATCAGTAACTTTATAATGGAAGGAGTAGGCTCTCACCATCTGAACCCACTGATCAATCCCTTGTGAGGCATTATTAAAAGTGAGGCAGCCAGACCCTCTTGCTTCCTTCCCCTTGCTTTACCATAGTGGGCAAATGTGGTAGTCGGTTATATAGGTGTCTCCCAATGAACTGTTCCTCCTGGTATTCTGGAGCTCATGTATTTCTCTCCCAATAAAAGATGGCAGAAACGACACTGTGCCAGTTCCAGACCTAACCCTTTAAAGGCCTGCAGCATTTTCTTGCAATCTCTTGGAACCTAGTTGTATGCAGTAAGGAAGATCAGGCTATCATAGAGAGAGAAGCCACATGGAGAAGCCCTAAAGGATGAGACCCTCTAGAGAGAGACCTTAATGGAGATAAGTGCAGTGCCTCAGCCAGTAGTGAGCACCAAGGCCCAGCTATGTTAGAAACTGGACTTTCTAGCAAGCCTATTGGCCAGATCAGTGCAACCTCATGAGTGACTCCAGACAACACATCATGAAGCAGGAGAAACACCGAGACAACCCACAAAATTGTGAAAATAAATTGTTGATTTAACCCAGTAAGTTTTGAAGTGCTTTATTATGCTACAGAAGATAGTCTTCAATACCATCATAACTTTACAGTTAGAGAACTACACCTGCTCCCATATTCACGGACAGTCTCACCCCTGTTTTCACAGGTCCTGTAGCAGAAGTCCATCTGGGAGAGAGACAAAACTAGAGAAATTTAAACCCAAAGGGTTTGTCTGATAAATCTATATCTGAATAGTTGCTCATGAATAATTATGCCTCCATCATTTTGCCAAGCGAATACACTTCAGATATGAATTATTGAAGGCATTATCTCCTTAGCACTTTGATCCATATAAGATGGACTGGTATCTTGGTATCTATTGGTTAACATGAAAAGCACTATAGAACTATGCATCTGGCTAGGCATGTTATCTACACCAAAAATTGGGGAACAGTCATACTGTATGTTTATAATGTACTTTGTATCTTTAAAACATTTGGTTTCAGGATGACCCAAGGAGGTACTCATTCTGGAGATGAGGAAACCGAGGCCACTGAACTTGCCCAGGTCACACAGCCAGTAAGTGGCAGAGTCAGTATTCAAGTATAAGCAATTTGACTATAGTAGATTGGTTGCATTAATGGCCTTAAGTGTTCACATCTCTGTATCCACACTTTTTGCCATATGACTTGCAGTCTTTTCATGAAAAGTAGAATCTACATGCCAACTCCATTCTGATTCTCACCATGTAACTTGCTTTGGCCAATGAAATATTAGCAGATGTGACACATGCAGACTTAAATACAACTTGCTCCTCTTCCATGATCAAGAGAACATGCCTGAGTTAGCCTACTGAAGGACACAAGAAACAGCCAATTTGTTCTAGTCATCTCAGAAGAAGTTATCCTGAATCAGCTCAACCCAAGACAAATGATAAGCCCAGCCAAGGTCAGAAGACCTGCCTAGCCAACCCACAATGAACTGCGTATACACAAGTAAGCCCAGCTGAGATCAGGCATGGCCTGATTAGCAGAACTCCATAGACTTGTGAAATAAATGTACATAGCATAATTGCGGCAAAAGCAACTGATACACTGGCTCTGGAGCCCATACTCCTAATGACTATATTGCTTTTCAAAGGTGTTGGGAACTGCCCTGCCTGGTTTCAGGAGCTGTAACGCCCCCATGACTAAGGCTGAGAGAGTGACCTCCAGACCATAAGCCACTAAAGAGACTAAGCTTGTCTCCCTGGCAGGGGCGCTGCTTCTTTTACTTCACCCTGCCTGGCCCCCAATGCTTGATCCGTTAGCCAGTGACAGGTATGTTTCCTCAAGGGAGGGGTGACCTAAGACAGGCACAATCATGGGGGTCCCTGGGGAGGACTTGGGGTGCTATAGAAAAAGGGGCGATAGACCCTCACCTCTTGGCTTTGACATAGCCTGAGTCCTCATTCTGTGCAAGAAGTCTCCTAATCTCTTGGCTGCCTTACTTCCCCTGACCTAAGCCTGAAACAATGCTGGAGGTGGGTGGGGCCCTGTTCTGGAAAGGGCTGTTTCCTAGAGCGATCAGGCCTAAGAAAGAATGCATAAAATCCTATGAAACCTACTTTGCTAATACCCGTCATTTAAATGATAAGGGTCCAAGCCTGAAATGAGTTTTTTCTCCAAAGTTTTATGGCCCTTTAACTATCTGACCCTGACTCAGAATAAGCCTTCAGAGTTCTTTGAATGTTATCTCTTATGTAATCATTTCTGCCTGACAATGATTAGTGAGCTTTATGTATACACCATGTATTCCTGTGCAAACTGAACCCAATAAAAGTCTGTCAAGGCAAGCATCAAGGCACTCTCCCCTTGAGAGTGGCCAAGGTGCTCCAAGGCTTTTTCTCCTCTCCAGAGAGAAGCCATGCTGTCCCTTTTCCTCCACAGGACTCAGTAGTCTGTGTGAACTTTTCTCGTGCCTCATCCACAATGTGGCGGACCCCATGAGCCCAGGGTCCAAATCACAAAGGGTTGAGTTTTAGGTGACTGACATATAAGTAGACATATTCAGCGTAGTTAGAAATTTGAGACTAGAGTTTAGAAGAGACATGGGTAGTGAGATAAACTTGAGAGTCATTTTAAAAGGAGTGATAGTTGAAAGTGAAAGTTAGTGAACAATCTCTTTAATAATATATACAGGGATGGCAAACATAGGTTTATAGTTATGAGTATGCAAAAGTTTACTCTTGCATTACTATGTATTAGTTATTGTATTACTTGTATCACAACCATAAACCTACTTTTGCCCACCCCTGTATTTACAAAGATAGCATGATAGAGATCATTTAACATCCAGAATAAGAGGTAAAAAGAAAGAGACAGTAGGCAGATAGGCAGGGGCTGGGGGATTGGAGGATGTGGGGAGTAGATAAAATAAAGCACCATGCAAGTTTAAGGAGAGAAGTTTCAAAATATAGTTGTCACTGAGAAACAGTCATGGATCTTCTAATTGAAAATTTGTGACTTCTAAGAGAAACATGGGTTTTAGAATTAGACCTATTTGGGTCTGACTTTTGAAACTTGATATACTCAGATACACTAATCTGTAAAAATGTTTAGGCTAAGTGCCTGACATTTGCTAAGAACTCAACATCAATAGCGACTAGTAGTAATTATGTTGTTATTACAAGTTTGGACTAATAACCCATTTTTTCCCCTAGAGAAATAGTTTCTTACCTAATCCCTTCACCCACAATCCTTCAAAATGGTAACAAGTAAACTCAAACTTAACCACCTTCCTTTAAGAGTTAGAAAGGTAGTGTCAATACCCAAGGCAATTGCCTTTCTGATACAATTAACTATACATAATATTCCAAAGTTTGTAATTAAAATAGTAATGAGTGCTAACAAGCCATAAAAGAGAAAGAAACTTTGGGGCAAAGTGGTACAGAAGCCAGATAGTGGATTTGAAAAGGAAAGAAGGTGACCCTGGATGGTGTGCCTCAGTTGGTTGGAGTGTTGTCCCATGGCCAAAAGGTTGTGGGTTTGATTCCTGATCAGAACAAATACCTGGGTTGCAGGTTTGATCCCTGGTCTGGGCATGTATAGGAGGCAACCAATCAATACTGCTTTCTCACACTGATATCTCTCTGTCTCCCTTCCTGTCTCTCTAAAAGCAATGAAAAATTGTCCTTGGTGAGGATTTTAAAAAAAGAAAGAAGGTGAAGAGAGAAAAGGGACAGAGAGAGAGAGACAGAGAAACATCAATTTGTTTTCTACTTATTTATGCATTCATTGGTTGATTCCTGTATGTGCTCTGAAGGGAGACTGAGCCTGCAACCTTAGCATATTGGAACAATGCTCTAATGAACTTAGCCATCTGGCCAGGGGGAAAAGAGGTAAATATGAAGTGGAAGCAAAGAGTGCAGACCAATCAAGTAAGAAATCTGTCAATAAAAAAATAAGTCAATTAAAAAAAGGTATGGCAGTTGTATTGAAAATATTACAGTACATGGAAATTATATTTATGGAATAAAATCGGTTTGGCTGGAAGAAAACAGGTCTACAAGATTAGTCTAAGTAATATTCATTTCCCTCCTCTCCTTCTTTCCAGTAAGGGAATATTTAGCACATTTTAAGGCAGGGAAAAGTTCTAGTGAAGAGAGAAAGTTTGAGATTTATAGTGTGGACACTTGATTTCAAAATATACAAAGGGAAGTGAGAGAGCATGAGAAGCACACTGAGTGAATAAATTAATTAATGGGGGAAGAGAGGAAGTCAGAGGCAGAGAAGGGCTTCTTTCTCTAGAAAGATAAAAAATGCCAAATTATAAAGAGGTGGTAACAAAAGGAAGACAAAGGAGCTTATACCTCCTCAATTTTAGCAAAAGACAAGTTTAAGGGTATCTACTGCAGCCAGGTAAAAAGCAAGGCTTTGAAAAACTGGCATGCTACTATGCTATTCTAAGGAATTAAAATATTTTGTATGTTATATGTAATAATACCATATTAACAAAAAAGTAAGCTCAAGACAAGAAAATGCTATTTAAAAATCACAGGGAGGCACTTCTGGCCAAGATGAAGGTGTAGGTAGACATGCTTTGTCTACCTACAACCTACAACTCGTACAACCACTAAGAAGGATCACAACTAACCTACAAACAAAACACAAGCAGAACTGCCAGAAAATTGTACTGTATGGAAGTCTGGCAACGAAGAATATAAGAAATGTTCATCCAAGCGGGTAGGAGGGATGGAAGCAGAGAGGAAGTGCACAGACAGGGAGCCAAGTCAAGCAGGAGCCACAACAAGGCGTCAGCGACTGGAATAGGTGCTCCCACATTCACATGTGGCACATAGAAACCAAGAGGTACAGGTTCCAATGACAGGCAAATAAAGCCTCATAACTCTTGGCTGTAAAAACCAGTGGGGTTTGAGGAGGTGGAAGAAACTGCAGGTCTCTCAGGAGAGTCCATTTAAAGGGCCCCCATGGTCCTAGAATGTGCACAAACCCACCCATTCTGGGAACTACAAGAGCAACAGTGAGAGGGGCACTAGTCACATATAGGAACTGGGTGAAGTGACTGGAAATGGGGCGAGTGCTGAGCAAGTGGCATTGTTCCTTTTCCAAACCCTTCCCCACATATAGAGTCACAAAGCAGTGAAGCAGGTTCCCCTGTCCTGGCAATTACCTAAAGTTCTGTCCCTTATAACATAACAGGTGCACCAAGACAGGGTGTCAAAGTTCTACCTAATACACAGAAACAAACACAGGAAGGCTGCCAAATTAAGGAAACAAAGAAGTATGGCCCAAATGAAAGAACAGATCAAAACTCCAGAAAAAGAACTAAGTGAAATGGAGATAGCCAACTTATCAGACAGAGTTCAGAACACTGGTGATAAAGACATCAGGGAACTGATCTGAGTACAGCAAACGCATGGGGAAGAAATTAAGGCTACATTAAGTGAAATAAAGAAAAATCCACAGGGAACCAACAGTGAAGGGAAGGAAGCCAGGGTTCAAGTCAACAATTTGGGAAGTAAGAAGTAAACAGTCAACCAGCACAAAATGAAGAAACAAGAATTTAAAAAAAGGAAAAGAAAGGAAGGAAAGAAAGAAAAGGAAAAGAATAAAGAAAAGAAAAAAAAAAGAATAAGACAACTCTGGGACATCTCCAAAAGGGCCAACATCTGATTCATAGACATGCCAAAAGAAGACGAAGAGTAAGAAACTGATATCTTACTTGAAAAAATAATGAAAGAAAACTTCCCTAATTTGGCAAAGGAAATAAACATACAAGTCCAAGAAGCATAGAGTCCCATACAAGTTGGACCCAAAGAGGAACACAGCAAGACACATCATAATTAAAATAAAGGTAGAACATAAGGAGAGAATCTTAAAAGCAGAAAGAAAAGCAGAGTTACCTTCAAAGGAGTAACCATAAGATTATCAGCCGATTTCTCAAAAGAAACTTTGCAGGCAAGAAGGGACTGGCAAGTATTCAAAGTGAAGAAAAGCAAGGACTTACAACCAAGATTAGTCTATCCAGCAAAGTTATCATTTAGAATGGAAGGGCGGATAAAAGTGTATCCCAGACAAGGTCAGCCTAAAGGAGTTCTTCATCACCAAGACATTATTATATGCAATGTTAAAGGGACTCATTTCAGAAAAAGAAGATCAAAACTATGAACAGTAAAATGACAATAAACTCACAACTATCGACAACTGAATCTAAGTAACAAAACAAACTAAGCAAACAACTAAAACAGGAACAGAATCATAGATATGAAGGTCATATAGAGGGTTATCGGCAGGGAGGGAGAAGGGAAAAAGGAACAGGGATGAAGAAACATAATTGGTAGGTACAAAATAGATGGCGGCGGGGGGAGTGTTAAGAATAGTATAGGAAATGGGAAAGCTAAAGAACTTATATCACAACCATGGACGTGAACTAGAGGGCGGGATTGCTGGAGGGAAGAGAGGTACTAGGCAGAGAGAGGAAAAGGGAAAAATTAGGACAACTATAATAGCATAATCAATAAAATATACCTCAAAAAATTGAAAATCATAGGGAAAATACATTCACGGTATCTACTGGAAAAAAATCCATGTAGAAGTAGATTCATACAATTCAAACCCATGTTGCTAAAGGGTTAATGAATAAGCAAACTGACTTTAGAGTCCAAAAATTAATTACCTTCATTTTATAAATCAATGTACTCAACACATATATATACCTTTACTACAATTTTCTTATTTCTTAGCTTAAGTATGCCCAAGAAAATCATTCTCAGAGAGACTATGTCTTTTATTCCACACCTGTCAACACATACGCCAACCTTTAGCTGAGAACCTGGGACCACTACCACTTATTATAAAGTTATGTATTTTGATGATTAAAATATAAAAAAAATTATATAAGCTCTTAGGGACCAGTATTCTTTATCACATTATATATACCAGTGACAAATGCTAGCAATGAATATGAATAATACTATAATCTGTTTCAAAAGAATTCACTGGAAGAGAATATGTCACAGTGAGTAAGAGCACTGACATGAAGTTACACTGACTTGAGTTGGAATCTTGTATCTGCCATTTCTTTGCTGTATGACTTAGGGCAAGCCACTTCACCTAAATTGTAGGGTGTAATGAGGATTAAATGTCATTAAGCACTCTACTAGAGTGGCTGACACATTATAAATATTCAATAGATGGCAAGTACTGTTAAAAACACTTTTGATTACCTCCTAAATGTCAAGAGTTACACTTAACTCATGGTGATTCAGAGACAGACTACTAATATTCAATCCTTGAAGAGGATCAGTGTAAATTATGAAGAAAACTAAAAACAATATATATTTTTAAGATTTAAAATACACTTAGTGGCTGATTCATAAGCTAACCACTTCATTAAACATCAAAACTTTATACTGAATGACTTATTTTGCATACTTCTGATTAAGAAATAACAAAGACATTAGTATTCACACTTTATAGCCTTCATTATAAGTATCTATCAAATAAACTCAACATCCAAGTTATACATTCTAAAATCAATTTTATTGAACTAATTTTAACAACACTGTTTTTAGTTGGCAGCAGATGCCCCCAACCAAAACAAAACCATCATGAATGCTTTCAACATATTCAAAATAATCCAGTTTGGTTCTGCATTTGGAATATGGTTAAACTTTTGACATCACATAATCAAGCAAATAGCTGTGCATACTACATTAATCAATAAGTTTATGCATTTCATTTAAAAAATCATTTTGCAAGTGGTTTCAGCTTTATAAACAATTGACACATTCCATACTTCATGCTCTCAAAATAAAAAGTGGCCTAAAACTAACTTTTAGGTTTTTCTACTAATATTAATGAATACTATCCAGGGTTATATGTAGGAATTGAAGCTTAATATTTTACAGTATGAGGCAATAAGTTACTGATATCTGCTGACACAAATTCCACTCAAACTAAATACACCCTCAATACATTCAAAAAGACATTTTGTAAATATTAATATGCTAGTTTATATGCTGCAGTGCAAAAGAAGTGACACCCTACCATTTCCTGAGCTTTAGGGACTTAACATTTTTCTGACTACAACTCTCAATTTAAAATAGGCTCTTTATGATATGAAGCCATGTCAAAACTACACAATTAGGTTTTTGGAGAACTGAAAAGATTGGTCAGAGTTATGACAGTTTAGGGTAATGAAAAATTTTTCAAAGCAAAATTATTTACAAAATTACAAAGAATACTGTGGATCTGCACGTAGTATAAAGATCAAATATAACCTACTGATTACCAAATGATCACAATTACCCCTTTCTTTCAAAAATATTACACTGACAGACTACAGTAAGTTAAAGCATTAAATATACCAACCTGTAGTATATTATACATTTTAACACATTTTTCCATAATGCCCGGTAAAAAGGAATGAGATAAAATATTAAAAATCAAGAAAATAAACATGCTTTTAGGAATGTTTCTGCATCTGTTATGACAAGGAAAGTGAAAATGATTTCTCATTAAACTGCTCTATATCCTCAAACCTACAAAGACCGAGTTTCTACTTCAATTTTTTCTTCTGCTTGTAGTATATCCGGGTCAATATGAACAACTGGAGGTCGGAGGATAACTTCAGGCCCTCCTCCGTATATAGATTGTAGAAAATTCCATGTTTCTTCAGAAATTTGACCAGAATCTGCTCCTAAAATTAAGTGTACAGAGAAAGAATATTTACAAATCTATAAATATATATTGCAAAAGCTTTCAAAATGTACCCCTCATCCCCAGCATAAATCCCCTAGGGATAATTGAGAACTTCTGTAACATGAATCTTCAGACTACTATCCCACATTGTTACCAACTTTATGGTCTGTCTTAAAAAGTTACAGATCCTTTTTCCTAATGCCTATCAACAGCCTTAAAACCTTTCCTCAGATGAAAATTAAACAATGAAAGCTTTCCTACTATTTGTCCTAATTCGCAAATGAATTACAGCATTAACTGGGTAAAAAAGTGGCAATATGACTAGTGATGATATGGCCTTAAAAGTGACAAATTACTAATGAGTATAGGTTTTTAAATGTTAGTCAGACTTACCTTGCCTGAGCATCACATTGCCACATTTAGTGACTGCGATTTTACTGTTATCAATAGGACCTGGAGGATCTAAGTTAAAAGGAAAAACAAATGATCAAAATGCACTTTCCAAATAAATGCACCGAAGAACTGCTTGAAATAACTGAATGATGTAACTGTATAATTGGACTGATTATTTTTTACTGGGATCATATTAGTTGATTCTTAACTGTCTTTTGAGCTTCTTCCTTCATGGGTCTTAGTTCCCCCAAGACAAAATCAGGAAAGAGCGTGAGAGAGACTCATTCATTACCATCCAAGATCTAATACAAATGATGTCTTAACTATCCATTTGAGGATTACAGGTTAAAATGTACTTTTAATGCTACGAAAAAACAATTCCTTTGTAATTTAAAAAGAAATTATGCAATTCTTAATTTGTTCCAGATGGTCATTATACTGGAAAACAATAAACACTCTGTAAAATAAAATGTTAAAACAGATCCTTTCATTTTAATCTTTTAATTTTAATTTTTTAATTGAATTTATTGGAGTGAGATTGGTTAACAAAATCCTACAAGTTTCAAGAGTACAACTGAACAAAACATCATCTGCACACTGCATCATACTCCCATCAAAGTAAAGGTTCTTTCTGTCCCCATTTATCCCCACTTTGCCCTCTTCCACTTCCCCCACCCCATTTTCCCGCTGTTGTCTGTGTGTATTTTTTTTTGCTTAATCCCATCACCTTTTTCACCCAGCGAATAGCATCTTTTTCAGAAAATGCCTTATTGTTTTCCCTTTGAATACACAAGTACATGTTCATTATCAAAATCTGTTTAAAAAAAAGGTACAAGGAAAAAATATATACTGTAATCCTGCCACAAAAAAAACAGGCAGCCTCAACCAATGAGGCTCAGCTCGTTGAGCATCATCCCACAAAGCAAAAGGTCACCAGTTCAACTCCCCAGTCAGGACACAGGCCTGGGTTGCGGGTCTGGCCTCTGGTTGGGGTGCTAAGAGAGGCAGCAGGTCAATGTTTTTCTCCCTCCCTTACCTTCTCTCTAAAATAATTTTTTTAAATTATTTTAAGCAAGAACATGGGCTGGTATATTTTGTGGTTGCCTTTTTAAATTTATTTTTTTAAGATTTTATTTATTTATTTTTAGAGAGAGGGGAAGGAAGAGAGAGGGAGACAAACATTAATCAGCTGCCTCTCAATACGCCCCATCCAGGTACCTGGCCAGCAACCCAGGCACATGCCCTGACTAGGAACCCCCTTTTTGTGTGTAGGACCATGCCTAACCCACTGAGCCACACCCAGAGCAAATAAAATCTTGTTTTTAAAGGCAAACTGTTTTAGTATCTGTGTGGTCTTTTAGCTTTTGCATGTTTGCCTATTTGTTGAATACAAAAGGTTCAAATGATGAATACTGTATTTTGGTCTTTTTTCATATATCAAAAACAATTATTTTTAAATTACAAAATACTATCAAACAAATTTTGTGTAAGGTACACATAGTATTCCATTGTAATTGATAAACCATAACTTAACCAGTCTTATTGTTTGGTATTTTTTAAATCTTTGATATTAAGATCACTGACTAATTCTGTTTAATTCCTTTATTCCTTCTATGAATGGAATATAATTAAATAGGTTTTTAAAACTTAAAAATTCCCAGAACCAGAATATAAACTATAATGTAAGATCTCTAAGGGCAGGAAACTTTTTTTTCTTGCTCACTGGTATAATCCCAAATGTATATAGATAGTCAAAAATATTTGTTAAATAGACAAAAATCTGCAGAGAATTTCATTTTCAGTTAACTACTTACCTCCATCTTTTCCCTTCACAAAACTTTCCCATTCTCTAAACCACTGCATACTGATGCAATAAAAAGTAGCTGGAGAGTCCTCCTCTTGGAATGCTCTGTTGAGCTACAAGGGAGGGGGGGAAATCAGTCACCTAATATTCAGAACTTGCTTTTTAGCAAAACATATTTAATAAAAATCTCAATTATACATCTTACTCAAATATACTACATCCACTGTCAACATATTACTTGTGTTCACTGAACATATTGGACATGTTTCTACTATAAACACAATGCTGCCATGAATAATCTTATATATGTCCTTTCACATGCAATATACATACAGTATACGTATAAGTAACAGGATAAATTCTCACAAGTGGTGGGACATCCTTGAAGATGTTCTACTCCTTCCTCTAGATCTAAGGCCTAAGTATATGATTCAAATAAGGCAAAACTCTTAGAAATGGAAATCTTCACAGAAGTGACCTAATACTTAGAATGGAGTCATTACAATGTCAATTTTGTCAGCTACATACCAGGGATACCTTGGTCCTGAACTTCTGGACGTGTAACTATTCAATTTTTCTTTTCAATAAATTTCTTTTTTTGCTTAAGTTAGCCATTCTGGCTTCTATTGCTTTCAACTAAAGAAATCCAATTGACAGAAAAACTGTTACAGAAAGAGAGGTAGAGGCAACAGTGCCTAATGAAAATGAAGGGTATTTGGAATTTATCTAATTGTAAAAGTGTGAAGAGAGAGCCTAAAACTATTTCATGATGGGTAACTAAATTCCCATATTAATACTATTGGTAGAAAAAGACAAGTTCAGATCATGTCTCTCCTATAATCAAATCTAATAAAAGCCCTGCCATTGTCTCCAAAGATCCTTATTATAGCCCAGAAATACCTCCATGATCTGGCCTCATGATTTGCCTTCATTTTTTAATAGTCTCCTCCTCATTTATTCACTTGTGGTCACATGGACCTTTGTTATGTCCAGAACCAAGCAGACACACATTCCTGCCTCTCAAAGCTTTTGCATGGCTATTACTTCTTTCTGTAAATGAGTATCTCCCTCACCTTCTTCAAGTCTTTGCTTAAATTACCACCTTCGCCAGAGGCCTATCTTTATCACCCTACTTAAAATTGCACCTCACTCCTCACCCATCACTGTATTCCTGATCTCTCTTACCTGTTTAGATATTTTTCATTTTCATAAAACTCATCACCTTTTAATATATAATGTACTAGTTATTTATTAAATGTAAATCCTTTGAGGGCAAGGATCTTTCTGGGACATGAGGTAGGCTGCTTCCATAAAACAATGAAATGTAATGAAAAATGTGCCTGTCTCTGATGGTTAACAAATCAAAGCATGTTTGGGTCAAGGTATAGCATTAAAGTTAGGACTTTCTGTGAAGTATGACTTATCCCTAGAGAACTGAGATTTCTGAAATGTAATGTCAGACTAACTTTGCCAGATAAATCCATTTAATTCATAGCATTATGAGGTTTGGATACTATTAGGACTTTATCTCTGGCATTAGAAGTTTCTTCCTTAATGTGTCTGGGTGAGGACTTCACATTTTAGTTAGATAAAATCACCCCATTAATTTAAAAACATCTGTTTTTCTCTAGTTCTAAGAAATCTTTTAAAAATGTTGCTCTTAAAGTAGTTCCTGCCCTCTATTCTCTTCTAAAATGCCTATTAGAAAAACACTGGAGTCTGTATCTACCCAACATGTTGAAACTTCTGTTTTCCATCTGTTTACCTTTGCACCACATTTTAGGAGAAACCCTTTGCTAGTCCTTCAGGACATTAATTTGCTCTCCAGCAATATTTCTTCTGCCATTCAATCAACCCATCTACTGAGTTTTGTTTTCAGGATACAACATCATTATGCATCAACTAAGGATCAATATTTATTTTAAGCATAATTTAGGAAATCATAAGTATCTTTCTAAGTATTACAAGCTATCTAAGATAATGCCTTCTTTAATAGACCCAGGTGTCCACATTGTGCTCTATCCAAGCAGACACCTTAATGCTTGCTGCCTCACACAATGCAGGCAACAGACTGCTGAGGTCGTTATTTGTATCCGCCACTTCCAAGCCTGAAGCCTGTGTGGTCATTTCCTGTGGACTTTGGTTTACGTTTTCAACTGGATCCTGTCTGTTTTTATAATTTTTCAGAAACTCCACTTAATTTACAGTCCACCAAAGGCACCTATTTTTATACTCCAGTGTTATTTTTTATGCAAACAAATTGCTTTGCCGAAAAAAAAGGGAGAGTGTGTGTGTGGAATAATAAAAAAATTTGGAACACATGTAAATAGTTAAAGCTGTGTTAATGACAGCAGCACTGGGAGGAGAATGACTTCTTGCAACCTGGACAAACAGAACTGCACTGGACTTTGTCAGTGAAGTGCGGTGGTTCAGTTCTCCCTGCTGATTCTATGACCATACCTTTGCTGCTTGCAATGAAGGAACACGTCACAATAAACTCACCTTGTGGAAACTAGGTATATTTATAATTACAGAGAGTCCCAGAAAACTATCATATTTCACAAAGTGATGGGAGTAGAGAATGGGATCTGGTAAATAATTACAGAAAAACACTAACTTAAGAAAATTTATAATTTACAATTTCAACAAGATTTCTTGCCAGTGCCAATCCATAAAAAAAAAATTATTACCAATCCATTAAAACAAAAAAGAAAAAACACAAAAAAGAGAACTAACTCACTACATTGCCGTGCCCTGCACTGTTATATACTCAGAGCACATAAAATCTATTGCAACTCATTCACCCCAATCATTTCATTTATATAACACAGTTCTGCTGTCAGCTCTTTATACTAGGTCATATTTATAATTTGAAAAACATTTTTTTACCCGAATAAAAATTTCCAATTCAGTTTTTCTCCTTTTTTCAATTTTCTCTGCCTCAATCTGGCAAGTGTGACAAATGTACAGATGGTTGACAGCTGGTCCTCCTCCATACCTAAAGCATAAAAATTTAACAATTATGACAATCTTGAAAAAAGCCGATGCTCTTTAGTCAATGGCTAAGTTCCTAGTAAATAAATCCTCAAAGAAAAATTCTCAGTCATATTTAAACTATTATAAAAATCAAATAATCATAAGGACCTGACTTTATGTTTGTCTGGGTCAATGACTTTATCAGCTTATTAACTAACCTGCTTTACCTGTATGTCAACTTTCCCTTATAATTACTTTTGCTACAAAATATGTTTGAGGCAGCAACAACACAACATAAAAGAAGCAGTTTTCAAAAATTGGCATATAGAACTTCCAGCCAAGATGGAGGCATAGGTAGATACACTGTGTCTCCTTGCACAACCAAAATAAGGACACCACCAATTTAGAAACAAAAAAGCAACCAGAACTGACAGAAAATTGAAATGTATGGAAGTCAGACAACCAAGAAGTTAAAATAGACACATTCATCCAGACCAGTAGGAGGGGTGGAGTCAGGCTGCCGGGGGAGTGGGTAGAGGGGTTACGGCACAAAAAGTGGTGGCACTGGGTGGGCAAGGCAGCAGCTGACAAAGACGGCAGCGGGTGGACCCTGGGCGCGAGGTGGCAACTGGTAGACCCAGCAAGGCAGTGACTGTGAAGCAAGGCACGGCACGTAAGGCGGCTGGCTGACTGGGTGGTCCCACATTCTCACACAGATAAACCAGATGAAACTGGGGAGCAAAACAGACCGCACAACCCATGGTCCCAGTGCTGGGAAATAAAGCCTTGAAACACCTACTGGGGACACCTGTGGGGGTAGAGGGGTTGAGTTGCTGGCAGAGACTCCCAGCCTCACCATAGAGTTTGTTGGAGAGACCCACAGGGTCCTAGAACATACACAAACCACTCTCATGGAAATCAGCACCAAAAGGGCCCAGTTTGCTTGGGGGAAGCAGCAGAAGAGACTGAAATTCGACAGTGAACGGAGAAATTGCCACTGTTCCCTTTTGAACCCTGCCCCCACATACAGCGTCACAATCCAGTGCTGTGGGTTACCCTGCCTTGGTGAACACCTAAGGCTCTGCCCCTCATACATAACAGGTGCAACAGGACCCCCCCCAAAAAAAGCCCAAAAGGAAGAACAGATCAAAACTCCACAACAAATACAACTAAGCAACCAAGAGATAGCCAACCTATCAGATGCAGATAGCACTGGTCATCAGGATGCTCATGGAATTGGTTGAATTTGGTCACAAATTAGATGAAAAAATGAAGGCTATGCTAAATGAAATGAAGGAAAATGCAGCACAGGGAACCAATAAGGATGGGAAGAAAACTGGGACTCCAATCAATGGAATGGACCAGAAGGAAGAAAGAAACAACCAAACAGAAAAGAACAAAGAAACAAGAACTCAAAAAAATGAGGAGAGGCTTAGGAACCTCCAGGATATCTTGAAACGTTCCAACATCCAA
Organism: Tonatia bakeri; assembly: GCA_004024845.1. Taxonomy (NCBI): domain Eukaryota; kingdom Metazoa; phylum Chordata; class Mammalia; order Chiroptera; family Phyllostomidae; genus Tonatia; species Tonatia bakeri. The sequence continues at coordinate 114,787 of PVIA01005214.1, forward strand.
ATTATAAGGGTACCAGAAGGGGAAGAGGAAGAGCAACAAGTGGAAAAGTTATTTGAACAAATAATAAAGCAGAACTTCCCCCAACCTGGCAAAGGAAATAGACTTCCAGGAAGTCCAGGAAGCTCAGAGAGTCCCAAAGAGTTTGGACCCAAAGAGGAACACACCAAGGCACATCATCATTATATTACCCAAGATTAAAATGAAGGAGAGAATCCTAGAAGCAGTAAGAGATAAGGAGACAGTCACCTACAGAGGAGTGCCCATCAGACTGTCAACTGATTTCTCGAAAGAGACCCTGTAGGCCAGATGGGGCTGGAAAGAAGTATTCCAAGTCATGAAAGGCAAGGACCTACATCCAAGATTGTTCAATCCAGCCAAGCTTTCATTTAGAATGGAAGGGCAGATAAAGTGATTCACAGATAAGGTCAAGTTAAAGGAGTCCATCATCACCAAGCCCTTATTATATGAAATGTTAAAGGGACTTATCTAAGAAAAAGAAGATAAAAAACATGTACAGTAAAATGACAGCAAACACAATTATTAACAACCACACCTAAAACAAAAAGAAAAACAAACTAAGCAAACAACTAGAACAGGAACAGAACCACAGAAATGGAGATCACATGGAGGGTTAGCAACAGGGGAGTGGGAGGAAGAGAGTGGGGGAAAAGGTACAGAGAATAAGTAGCATAGATGGTAGGTAGAAAATAGGGGGAAGGCAAGAATAGTATGGGAAACGTAGAAGCTAAAGAACTTATGACACATGGACATGCACTAAAGGGGGGGAATATGAGTAGGAGAGGGTGTGCAGGGTGGAGGGGAAAGAAGGGAGGAAATTGAACAACTGTAACAGCACAATCAATAAAAACATAGTTTTAAAAAATGTTAAAAAAATTGGCATATAACATAAATCTCAGTTATGCTGCCATATTCTTCATCAACTTTAAATCAGAAAGAGGCTTCCCTTGGCCCCTCAAGTAAGAATTTATGGAATAAATTATTTTCAGTATTCCACTAAGGAAAACATAAGGAAATTGTGTGAAATACTTTAAAGTAAAATTTAAAACTTTAAGAGTTAAATATCACAGAATACTTTTACATATACAGATAATCCCAACATAAGAATTGGAATTAATTATGTAAACTAGGGACACACTAGCTACAGAGTCTACTGACTCACAGAGTGAATAAAAGAAGGAAAAAGGGAATATTCTACTTAAGCAACATAACGCACAAGAAGCATACTGTGAAATAATCCAATCCTTTTAACAAGTTTCACGAACTGATTGGCACAGTACCATATCATCTGATTTGAAAAACAAACCTGCTATATAGGTTATCCCAGATGTTCTGAGGCAGCATCAAAACCAGGTCTTCAATATAACTAGCTTTTCGTGGAGGAATACCTGAAAAAAGTTCAGATGGGTCTGTTTCATTCTTAAATTCCTTTATATTATTCTCAAAGGTCAAAGCCATTTCTTAAATGGTTAATCAGTGAAATCTCTCAATTGTTATTCTTGAAACCCCTCCCAAAAAGGTAAAAATTAAGTAGATATAAGCATTTTTGGTGATTATGCTCCTAAAGATGTGTGTAATTCTTGAAATACAGAAAAATCAGTAAACCCAGATCTGCAAGTATTTAACTCATGTAAATCTTTACTAAGCCTTGACTATGTATTAGAGGAAATCAGAGATAAGTAAGAAATAATCTTTCCTTCATGGAGTTTTATGGTAGCAGAAAAAATGAAGCACTTATATAAATAACCTAGACAAAAGGCAGGTACAGATACACGACATAAAGGTTCATGGGAAAATTCAGAACAGCAGAAGTCTTATGTTAGTAGTTTCAGTTGGGACATGAGAGAAAAAACTTCACATACAGATACATTTTCAAGGTTTAGGTTTCTAAATCTAAATACAGGATATTCCTACTACCTCTTTAGTTTCACTGAAAAAAAATAATAAGAATATCAAGTCTTCTACTATGAAATGTAGCCAAGGTATCACAGTAAAGTGTTATTTTTTCATGGGAACAAACACTAATGAAGCCAATGACAAAGACATAAGTTGTATTTATCAAATAACTATATGAGGTTTTTTGTTAAATTCTAAGTACATTTTCATATTTTGGAGAAGAGCCAGGTTTTTCATTTAGATAAAAGGCTTAAGAGTCACAAATACAGTTGGTAGTTAGGTGTCTCTTGACTGAGAAAAATGATGTGTAATTTAAGTGCTCACTGTACCGTAACTGGTTGTTTTATATAGTCCCTACTATGACATTAAGAGCTCTGAGAACAGAAACAGTGTCCTTGTTATTCTCAGGCTTCAGTACAGGGTTTTGAACAGGTACTCAATACATTACTGCTCCACAAATAGGCTACAGAGTGCCTACAATTGGAAGAAAAAGCCCAACTGAAACCACAGCGAATTAAATACACTCAAATTCAACTGCAGATGGGGTAATGAGAAATAAACAGAAGAGGAAAAACTCCTGGATCTTTCCTAATATGTAAACTATTTACCAGCAAACCCCTACCACTACCTTCCATTACAGAATTTCTTACCTCCATGGATACAGAGAAAATCATTGTTTGAAATAGGGCCAGGTTCAGCAAAGGTCTTAAATTTATTTAGCCACTGTCGAGAAATATAAAACTGAAGGAGACTTGGTTCCATTATGTTCAACAAATTTGATATCCTTCGCCTCTCTTTTTGTGCTTCTTCACTGCTCTTCCTATTAAAAACAATGATTATTTAAGTTGAATATGCATCTTATTCCACTAGACTAGTAAGTGGCCTTTTCCTCTTCCTTACACTTGGGCTTAGACTGAAGTACTTAGTCTAAGTCTAGGTCTAAGTCTAAGGAAGACTTAACATACACATTAATACTCTGAATCATATTAGATCTTGGAAATCATTCAAGGGAAATACACTTTGTATCAATCTCCAACATTACATTATACAAGTCTAGGGGCAATACTGTGTCTTAACTACTGGTATCCACATAAACATTTATTAACAAATGTTAGTTAATAAAATCAATCTAAATAGTTAATCTGCTATTTTATTAGATAGCACTTGATCTTTTATAAAATTGATATTAGTATAAGATTTTATTGCTATAGTAATATCTTATTTATTACCTATTTTAGGAGAAAGCTTTGTACTTAATTCCTACCATCAGTGCCTAATTTTTTAAATTAAAACCAGTATTCCGAAAAGAAAATACAGCTGACCCTTGGACAGCATAGGGGATTAAAGCACCTGGTACTCCCTCCTCTGTGCATTCAGAAACCCACACATAAATCTGACTCCCCACAAAACTTAGCTGTTCCTTGATATCCACAGAGGATTGGTTCCAGCCCCCCATGAAGATAACAAAATCTGTGGATGCTCAAATTCCCTGTATAAAATGGCGCAGATGAATGCATAGTCAGCCCTCCACATGCACAGACTCCCAACCACCGACTGAACACAGTACAGGTATTTACTGAAAACAATCCATGTATAAGTGGACCCACAAAGTTCAAACCACATTTTCACTTTTGTTAACTGTATACTCCTTGCTTTTTAATTAAACGATTTAACATTTTCTTAAAGGATCTTACTGCATGCAATTTTCACTTTATTTTACTCATATAATAAAATGAGAGTAAAACAATTTCTAATCTTTACTCAGCAATCCATTTTGAAAGTTTTAGAAGTCACTGATAACCCCAGATTAAGAAGTAATTCCGTATTTGTTAAAACAGCTTATCTATGAGTTACTTCCTTACCTATAGAAAAGAACATAAGCTTCTGCATTTTGTACTGTAGATTCCGAAACTTCAGTGACACTTTGATCATCGAATTCATACCACAGAGTATTTAAATTGTTTCGGCAGTATGCAATATAGTGTCCACCTGAATTTAAGAGCAAAAATTTAAATCATTTCAGTAATACCAATTAACACAAGAATGTAAGATAAACTACTGTTATATTCCAATTTCTTAGCAGAGACTGAGATATAGCAAGAACTATGCTAGTATTTATTATAGTACTGCATGTATCCTCACAAGTACCACTTGAGGAAATATAAATAAGGATAGAAAATGTGATCTTAAAAAAAGCCAGGGTAGGTTCCGGCCAAGATGGAGGCATAGGCAGTCGCATTGTGCCTCCTCGCGCAACCAAAACTAAGGACAACAAAAATTGAGAAACAAGAAAACAGAGCAGAGGGAAATGAACTGAACGGAAGTCGGACTCCAGTACATCCAGACCAGTAAGGAGCGGCGGAGTCGGAGGCCTGCGGAGAGGGGTCAAGGGGTCCCGGCGGGAAGAAACGCTGGCTGGCAGGCTCGGGCGTTGGCGGACCCTGGGCTCGGGAGGTGACTAGCAGACCCAGTAAGGGACTCAAGGCAGCTGGCTGTCCGCAGCCACACATTCGCGAGCAAACTAAGTGAAAACAGGCAGCGAAAACGGGCAGCGCCACCGCGTTTCAAAGCTTAAGAGCCCCGTCTGGGAGCTGAGGCTGGGAGACTCAGTCTCAGAGGAGACTTCTCGGGGAAGCCCACAGAGTCTGAGAAAGTACACAGGCCCACTGCCCGGGAGCCAGCACAGGAAGGGCCCAATTTGCTTGTGGGAGGCGGTGGACCAGACGGAAGTCCTAGAGAGAGCGGAGCAGGCGCCATTGTTCCCTCTCAGACCCCACCCCCACAAACAACGTCACAACCCAGCCACTGGGGTGTCCCGCCCTGGTGAACACCTAAGGCTCTGCTGCCCTTATGAAACAGCCGCAACCAAACCAAAGGAAAATTAAAAAGATGGCTCAAACAGATTTGAAAGCTCCAGAACCAATTTTTTTAAGTGACCAAGAGATAGCCGACCTATCAGATGCACAGTTCAAAGCACTGGTGATCAGGATGCTCACAGAATTGGTTGACTTTGGTCATAAATTAGATGAACAAATGCAGGCTACAATAAGACAAGTGAAGGAAAACGCACAGGGAACCAATAGTGAGGGGAAGAAAACTGGGACTCAAATCAATGGAGTGGACCAGAAGGAAGAAAGGAACAACCAAACAGAAAAGAATGAAGAAACAAGAATTCAAAAAACTGAGGAGAGGCTTAGGGACCTCCAGGACACCTTTAAACGTTCCAACATCTGAATTATAGGGGTACCAGAAGG